>LT649732.1:0-15017 GCA_900128395.1 Stramenopiles sp. TOSAG23-2
CTTTTCTTGGCTAAAAAGGACAATCCAGACATGATGATTGATACGAAATTGTCTATAAAGTGGATGGGTATAGTTGTATATATATATATATATATGCTAAATTGCCGTCTTGTTGATATTAATATATTATTGTATTGATGTTGTATTCTGATCTCTCTATGTATTATATTATCTCTTATAAATATATATTATATATACATTATGATATATTAGTGCATTCCAGGCATTAGGCGATCGAGAAGAAAGATTAGTAGTAGAGGCAGAGAGATGATGATGATTTTATTTTTTAGTGATTATTTTAGGATGGGCACATCATGGATGTATTATTAATTATGTGCTTATGTATATTTATTATACAATAGCTGGATAGCTATTGAATACACTCCTAGAGTACAATGTATTCCTATTAGCCAGGTTAGCATTATTACACCAGGTAATGCCGTAGCATGAAATGAGAATCATCTCCTCATCATCGTATATATAATAAAATAATAAATAATTTCAATATATATATTTATTATTCACTTTCAAACCATCTTATAATCTACATCGTACCTGAAGAGATAGAAGAAGAGATAAATTAAAAATAGAGATATTATACATATATAGAAGACACAACAGACAAAAGACAAAGAAAACAATAATATATATAAACAAATATAATTAATTATGACATCATTTGGAACACCTGTTAAAAATAATAATAATAACAATGAATTAGTTGTAAAAAAACGACGAAGTACATCAACAAAAGGAACGCCAACACACAAACTAAGAAAATTTGTCATTTCTAATAATAAAGATAATGAAATTTATAGTTCTTCATCCAATATACGACGAAGTACATCAACAAAAGGAACGCCAACACACAAACTAAGAAAATTTGTCATTTCTAATAATAAAGATAATGAAATTTATAGTTCTTCATCCAATATAGGTAATTCAAAATTAATAGCTAAAATATTGACAGGTAAATCATCGAAAAAAATAGTTTTGCATCAAAAACCAAAGAATGGGGACGAGATTAAAATTGAATTCGGAATAGATGATGTATCAAAAATTGAAGTACAAGAAACTGCATTAAAAGGTGGCTCCCAAGTTGCTTGTAAATTACTAGTGGATAGTCTACCACGCCCAAGTAAATCTTTACCTAAAATATTCAATGAAATTAATGATGATGATGATGATTATTCATCAATTCAAATTGAACTATTGTTTTTAGGTCGCGATGAATTGAATAAATTTCATAATACAATCAATGAACGATCAGATTGGTTACGCGAACATTTAGTTATATCACCCTCACCAACAAAAGATGAAAATGATGATTTGAATCAACAACTGTCTCAAATGTCAATAAATAATAATAAACCACGCAGTGCTTCATATGTTGCCGAAGCATATATTCCATTAATTGTTCGAATTGTTTGCTTAACAGATGATTATATACCATTTAATATTGGTACTGGATTTTTTGTTGATCATCCAAATAAAAAAGATGGCACAAAATGTATTTGTACGGCAAAACATGTAGTATCGAGAATTGAAAATGGTATTGAACAAGTGAAGCATATATTTATTGGTGTCTCAGAATCTATTGATCAACCTCCAAGATGGAAATATAATGTAAATATGAATACAATCGTTGGATCAAAAGGCGATGTAGCAGTTATGTTACTACATGAATATATCATGGAAACAACACCTGAATCGAATATTACACGGAAAGGGGAACAAATTAATATAATAACAAAAAGTAACATGGAACAATTTCAACAAAAAATGAAAAGTTTTAAAGGTATAAAAATATACGAAAATACTATTAATAATAATATAGCAGCTTTAGAAAGTGTCATTTTAGGAGGCTTTCCAGGTGTTCCTTTACAAGGTCAATTAAAAAAAAATATTTCATTTTTGCATACTAATGTTAGTGGAATGGAAACTAATAATAATATAAATTATATTAAATTACAACCAAATGCAACAGGTGGTGATTCTGGATCTCCTGTTATATCATTAGTGAGTGAAAATTGTATTGGTGTACTTTCAATGACAAAAGGTAATATGGATTATGCTGAAACATATGATACAATAAATGCTTGTTTGCTTGAATTGGATATCTAGATTATATGTACCACACAATCTCGTACGAACCATGTGTATACGTGTTATGTAAAATTACATATATATAAAGGCATAATTAATATGGATTATGCTGAAACATATGATACAATAAATGCTTGTTTGCTTGAATTGGATATCTAGATTATATGTACCACACAATCTCGTACGAACCATGTGTATACGTGTTATGTAAAATTACATATATATAAAGGCATAATGCTTTCATGTGTATGTGGATTTAAAGGATGTGTGTGTGTGTGTGTGTGTACATCATTTATATTTTTATGAGCCCGGCGTTCAGCCCGTTCAACGAGCGCGCATGGAAGGATAGAAACCTACTTGTGCTTGTAGAGTATTAGTTTGCAGAGGTGCATTAGAGCTTTACTATAGTAGGATAGCATATTATTCTTGCGATTGAGTATTGAGCATATTACTTAACACGAGAAGTGTAAAATTATTATAACTTAGATTTTAACCAATCGGTTTTTTTAAAGAATAAAAAATAGCGCACGAAAATATTTAATAATGTACGAACCGCATTTATATATCATATATATTTAAATATAAAAATCATATTTTAATCCCAACATGTTAATCACTCTTTGAACCTTTTAAAATCTTTTGTTTTGCTAAAACAAATTCGTCTTCTGTTAACAATCCTTCTGCTTTCAATTTTGAAAGACTTATTAATTGATCTACAAACGATGGACCTTTGCTAACAGTTGTATTGCTTTTAGATGGAGGTAAAGATTTTAATCCCAACATGTTAATCACTCTTTGAACCTTTTAAAATCTTTTGTTTTGCTAAAACAAATTCGTCTTCTGTTAACAATCCTTCTGCTTTCAATTTTGAAAGACTTATTAATTGATCTACAAACGATGGACCTTTGCTAACAGTTGTATTGCTTTTAGATGGAGGTAAAGTTTTAGGATGAATTTGATTTTGTTTTCTTGAAGTGTTGTTTGCTTCTTTTGTGTTTTCTTCTACTATTATTGTCGAATCTTTTTTATTTTCATTATTATTATTTCGACAGCATGTACAACAAAAAAAGTAATAAAAGAACCCATATGTTTGTACAAAACACGAAACAAAGCAACTTTTAGACGAGCCCAAACAATTTCTACAACAATTGAAGCAACCACTCGATGATGATGGCCTATTAGTATTTGTTTTGTTTTTCTTATTACAGCAATAGCAACAATATTTATTACAACATAATATTTTAAAAAGATAATACGGAGAGACAATTATATTATAAACGATGTTTTCTATGTACAAATAGATAGTTACCACGAGCCTGGCATCTATTAGAATGGCAAAAATGATTATTGGAATTAAGATAACAATCACTGGTATGATTGTACCTCTAGTATGCCACATTAACCACGTCGAAGATAATAGAATAATTGATATTATCACAACACCCAAATTTGATTCTAAAAGATTATCTCTTAACAATTCTACTAATTCATTTTTATTCTTTTCCAATAAATTTTCTTTTACAATACTTTCTTCATCCATTTTTCAAATATTATTATACTATGTATTTTAATTTGTTTATTCGTTTGGCTGTAATAAATGTACGATTTTTGCTTTGTATATATATATATGTAGATATGCTGTAAATATATCTTGTTGCGTCTATACTCCATTAACATATCCAATAAATTTTCTTTTACAATACTTTCTTCATCCATTTTTCAAATATTATTATACTATGTATTTTAATTTGTTTATTCGTTTGGCTGTAATAAATGTACGATTTTTGCTTTGTATATATATATATGTAGATATGCTGTAAATATATCTTGTTGCGTCTATACTCCATTAACATATTTTTTCTCAATTCATTTATTATTTATTATGATTTCAATGATGATTAGAAGACGACTATAAATAATTTCAATAATAATGCCATCTATGTAGATATATAGGGTAAAACGAAAACTAACAATACTGAAATACAATAAAGTACAAATAGATATTTTTAAGATATTGCTAAATTATTATACAATATATATATGTAGATATGCTGTAAATATATCTTGTTGCGTCTATACTCCATTAACATATTTTTTCTCAATTCATTTATTATTTATTATGATTTCAATGATGATTAGAAGACGACTATAAATAATTTCAATAATAATGCCATCTATGTAGATATATAGGGTAAAACGAAAACTAACAATACTGAAATACAATAAAGTACAAATAGATATTTTTAAGATATTGCTAAATTATTATACAAATTACACAACAACAACATTTCATCGATTCCGCGTATTAGTATCGCCAAGGCTTTGTTCAAGCATATTTCTTAAATCATTTAATTTTTTAGCATTTGACATTACTTGCCTTGAATTGTTATGATCCAATCTACGAGGTCTTCTGCTTTGTTGTATTAGTATCGCCAAGGCTTTGTTCAAGCATATTTCTTAAATCATTTAATTTTTTAGCATTTGACATTACTTGCCTTGAATTGTTATGATCCAATCTACGAGGTCTTCTGCTTTGTTGTTGTTCCTGTTGCTGTTGTGGATGCCTTTGAGGTTGTTGGGAACGACGTTGCCTTTCCACATATGTATCACGATTACTGAAACTTTTATTTATATTTGTAAGTTGAGCACTTGGTGAGCCCCATTGTGGTTGCCGAGGCGACATGGCGATTCCTAAGAACTTCTTCAAATTGTTGCCAAAAATTATACCATCGCCTTGTGGATCAACTGCTCTTAATAAATACGCTGCTTCATTGCCTGAAAATGCATAACCACTTTTACGCAATGATTCTCTGATTAAACGGGTAAATCTTGTATAGGATAATGATGGACTTGGTTGTACCATTAAAAATTTTCTAAACGTTGATGCAGAGGATAATTTTGCCACTGTATTTAATTTCGCTTTCAATGTGCTAATATCACGCACGCCTAGCTCCTCAATTGGTGTTTGGCCAAATACAGGTGTACCATAACTCCTATTGCTACTACTACTAATACTATATGCAGTTGATGATGGTGTTGCTACGTTGAAATTGAATCCACCTGCATTACTGCTGCTTGCATCAAATCGATATTGCTGCTGCTTTCCTTCTTGCTGTTGTCGCTGTGGTGGTATACTATCATATTCCATAGCTGGAGAACCAAGGTTATCTTCCATACTTTCAATTTTGTTACTTTTTCCTGCATTACCACTCATCATTGGTGTATTCCAAGGTGATGTTTCTACCGCTTTAGTTTGTAAAACACGCGTTAAAATCATATTTCCGTTTGGAATGGAGTGACCGCACTCCCCAAAACGTTTAAATAAAAATGCCATTCTTTCTTCAACATATTGATATGGGCCACTCATTGTACTTGCGCAATTAACCAACAATTGAAGAAACATTTGAAAATTAATGCGCCCACGTCCTGTAGTTGAACTTGATTGTTTAAATAAAGCTTCGATTTGGCGACGAGACAGATGCCCTGTTACAAGACCGCAATTTTTGCTGAAATTCATCCACCGTTCATAATCAATCCAGGGGTTTGAACTATTTGTATTTGCAAAATTTTTGTACAAATTAATAAACGAACGGCGATTATTATGGAAATAATCATTAATAACACTAGATTTTCTGGTATTATAAATATTTCTATCTAATATATAATGCTGCTTATGCCTTGGCGTTCTATTATCGGGACGGGTGCTGCTGTTGTGAGTTGCATTATTATTATCGCTGCGTCGGATCACATCGTTATTGCCTTCATCAGGCACCATCGATAAGAACTGGACAAATTGATGGACATTAATTGTCTCATTATTATTGCTGTCTAATATTTTCAATAATCCAACAAGTTCAAACCCTTCCAAAATATTTAAGCTTAAACCAATTGTTTCTAATGTCTCAACAAACGCAACTATGTCTTTACCAAACTGCTTCTCGTTATCTGTAAAGACTAAATCTATTACTATATTATTTTTTCTACAATGATTTTGCATTTTTAATTGTATATTTTCCAATTCTTCCATTGTTATACCGACTTGTTCGTTATTGCTGTTGGATTTTTCTATGATTTCACCCTTTTCCTCTTGTCCCTCTTCTTCTTCTTCTTTTCTACTATTCGACGACGGTCTATTACTATATTGCTGTTGTTGCTGTACATTAAAATTGATTGGTGATCGTAATCTTGGACGCTTATTATTTCTATTTTTAACATCTGCCGTTTGCATCATGTCATTTCCACTTGTATTATTACCCCGACTATTTTTATTTTTATCAACATCTAAAACCCTTAAAGAATCTTCCATTACATCAATAACACTATTGACTAATACATCATCCTTCTCGCGGTTATTATTATTATTACCATTATAGCCTTTTTGTCTTCTAGATGCAATTACTTGTTCTAAATTTTTCTCCGTGTTGCCCAATTTATCTTTTAAAGTTTGATTCGCTTCTTTCATTTTAGTCATTTGTTCCTCCAAGGTTAACACTTTTGTATTTAATGAACGATTTTGTTCTCTTAATTTCTTTTCAGTTCGGTCAAAATTTGAAATTTTTTCACTGACTCGAACAAATTCTTGTGTGATTTTACGAAGTGAGGCACCATGTAATTCTTCCTCTTGTTTGCGGCTAATCGTTATGCGATCGGCCATTTCACGATTTCTCAACATATTTGCATACATTATCCATTGATCAAAGGCACGTTGTAATCTACGAGACATCCAACTTTTATCAACGCCATTGACTAAAAATACAGCTTTCACAGTATTAATATCTTTTTCCTTTTTAAGTAGTAATTTAGACAATGCAGAATTCCTAGATGGGGTTGTCGATTTAGTACGAGGTTTTGAACTACTGCCATTTTGCATGATGTTTGGCGACTTGGAATTACGACCGCTGCTACCAGCATTGCGATCAATTGTCCCTGGAGATTTACGATCATCTGTACTTTTTTGCTGTTTTTGTTGATATTGCAATGAACTAAATATTTCATCATATCCAACTGCATTAGATTTATCATATGGTATTTCAGATTTTGTTTGTCTATGAGTAGGATATAAATGTTTCTTCTCACTATCTTCAGCTTTTGATTGTCTATGAGTAGGATATAAATGTTTCTTCTCACTATCTTCATGCCCAGTTGACCTTGGACGTTGAGTTTGAGTATTTTGTACGACATTTTGTTTATGCTTTATATTAGTTGTAGTCACAGAACGTAATTTTTTATTCCCAACAACATTATCAATCGCTTGAAACTCTTCTTCTTGTGCCATAGTTATACTACGCGTATTTGTTTGTATACTCAAAGAGTCCGAAAAAGTTGTCGCAGATGTTGGTCTTTTCACCTGTGAATTTTGTGACGAACTTATATTATTAGTGACGGAAGTGTCATTACTTGGTGCAATCAAAGTAATGGGAGCTTTTCTCTTACTATTTGGCACTACCAAGGTGTTTAAATTTGTATTATTTTGACTATTGCTTTTTTTGGTCGTTGTATTATTAATACCACTCGTACTAGATGTGGTAGTAGTAGTAGTAGTAGTAGTATTTGTTATTAATATCGGTGATGTATTTTTATTCGTTCTTGGCATTTGTTCTCCTCTACTACTTGTTGTATTATTATTCAATAAGGAAGCTATTTTATCATCCAGCAAACTAGATGAAACAGATGATTTAGACGAAGAGTAATTGCTTGTATTCAAATTCTTTCGGCCTGCATTATTATTATTTGTATTATTATTATTATTATTAACACCGCTTTCTTTCATCATATTTATTGCTTGTTCTTGTGATATAATACCTTGATTTACTAACGCTTGTAAATCACTTGTTAATTGTTTCCTGTCCATCGTTTTTTTACTTGTTGTTTTCTATTTATATATTAATATTGACAATGTTTTGATAGATAGACAATGATAATATTTTAATTGTTTTGTTTTATTATTCTATTATGATCTATGTGACATACAGTAGAATGAATATGATGATATATGGTGTGCAGCACGACGTGGTGATAGAAAAGCAGTACGAGCATTTATAAATAACGGGGCGGACCCTGATATAGAAGATGAGTGTGGGAATCCACCGTTATATTATTCATTGTTATATGGTCATAAAAAAATATGCAAAGATTTAGTAAGAGAAGGAGCAAATATACATTCAGTACCGCATATAACTGTTGAAAAAATAGACGATTTGCAAAAATATAAATTGCCTGAAAAAAATGAATATAAAAACAATAGAACACCATCAATAATAGAAGAAAAAATGAAAAAGATATACATCAATAATAATAATAATAATAGAAACGAAGACGATGGAACAGCATCAATATACACAAGCAATAATACAAGTTATGATACATCCTCTATTGCAAGTAGTATGAGAATGGATACATTTAGTTTAGTCGTGCCGAAAATTAGAACACCAAAGAAGAAAAAAGTACAAATGTCAGATGCGTTGAAGGAAGCACGTGAAAATATGATACAAACAAAAGGAGAAGAATGGGTGAAAAAATTAAATAAAATGGCAATGGAAAAAGAGGCACGAGTAGAGAAAAAGAAGTGGATATCAAAAGTAAATCGAGCATTCTGGTTGCAACAGCGAGAGCTGCATGAACGAAAATGGATGGCAAAACATAATATGGTTGATGCAGAAGTACGTTTTACGGACGATCAAAGAAGAGAATTACGAAAATGGTTTGAAACATTAGATACAGATGGTAGCGGTGAAATTTCGTTTGTTGAGCTTGCGGGTCCTTTATTATCTACAGGAATCGCGACTACACAACGTGAAGTTAGAGATATTATTGACAGGCATAAGTCACCTATTTCAGGTGGTATAGATTTTGAAGCCTTCATGTCATTGTTGAAGCCTAGTAAAGCATCCCAAATTCGTAAATTGTATACACGTGCTAAAAAAGAAACATTAGATAAATTAATACTCAAAGCAGAGGAGGAGGAAAAACATTCTGCCGCTAGGGATGCATTTGATAAATTGCGCAGGCAATTATCAGATGCCGAAACGTCTGCAAATTTGGAATTAGACTCTTTAATTGCTAAAACACGACGTGATAAAATTATAGATCAATTAAAAACTCCTATATTATCGTACGAAGATTATGAAGAAGAGGAACATGAAGATGATAATGATGATGAAGCACCATCCTCACCTGTACCTAGTAGCCCGAAGAACGCAATTCCTAAAAGTAGCCATAATATGAATGCAAGTCCTAATAAGTTTAAAAAAAATTTGCTTGGACATTTAAAGGGCACTATTACTAAGGTTATTGGTGCACAACAGCATAAATCTCGCAAAACAGTTGTTCGCGCGTCTACGATGGCGACAAAATTGAAAGAAAAGAAGACAAACGTTGCTGCTGTTGAATATAAAAAAAAATTGAAGCAAAAAAAAATCGCACGTGAAAAATTGCGTAGATTAGATAATTTAAGATGTTTGCAACGGGTTGTTAAAGGTAGTTTGTTATCTGGCACGAGAGTATCGTATTTTGACGGGGAATTACCAGAACAGGAGGTTGATAAGATCAAAGTATATAATTCATTCTCTCAACTATTGCCAACTTTAAAGCCACCGTCACAACTACGTGCTATGGAAAGACATCGTCAATGGAATTTTTGGTTAAATCGTGCAACTGGTGATTTTAGTAGTAGTACGCCAAGAAGCGAAGAGGAAAAAAGTCCAGTACCTAACACAGAGCGTAAATTTGATATATTAGGTGGCGAGTCACCATATAGTTACCATCGATCAATTATTACGGAAGAAGCGCAATCTGGTGATTATCAAGCTATGGAAGAAGGATATGATATTGAAGATTTGTATAAAGATGGTGACGAAAGTGCAGAAGAAGAAGAAGAAGAAGACGAAGTTAAACCTCTTCTTGTTTTACCAACTACACCGATAAAAAAAGAAATTGGTCGTAGCTCCTCTCTTATTATGAGTAATGGTCGTTCAGCAATAGCAACTGAGAATATCTTATCACCATATCAAGTAAATATTGAACGTCGGTATTCAAAATTTTTAAAACCATCTCGGGCTGATATTATAAGGCAACAGAAGTATAAGCATAGAAAATTGCGTCTTGAAGCTTTAAATGATTCCGAGAAAAGAAGAAAAAGTATTAAACAACGCAAATTACAAAAAACTCAATCGGAAGCTTCTATTAGCAATAATTTCAGACGTAGATCTTCTTCTAAGAAGAAAGGTAGCAATAATAATATATTGCAACATAGTATGAGTATGTCTAATGTTGATGATGATAGAAACAATCGCCCACCTGCATTTAATATAACATTAGGGCCGATTGAATCTAAAATATTTGAAATAAATGGAAGTAACAAAGTTGTTTGATATATATGAGACAAACAAAACAACAAATTATAAATTAAAAGTATAAACGGGCGAGTGTCAGTGGGTTTTACAGATGCAAAAATTTGAAAATACATGTACACAGCACTAGCCCAGCTAGCTATACTATTCATAATATTATATTTTTTACTCCTCTCCTCTTCTTACCACAACAACAACGACATAAATAACACACTATCATATATAGCATACCTGGCATATATAATAATACTCAAAAATATATATTATTATATAAATATCAGATGTATAATGATAATAATGGAATATAAATTTTTATATAATAAAATCAAACGATATTTAAATTGGTGTATCAAATTGTCTATCAATATAGAATATATATAAAAATAACCATGTCGAATGCCAATGAAACAGGGAAAAACGTAGCTGATACCATGGATGTTTCTATTACAGTGGATGACGAAAAGGTGAAAACAACAGACGTTGAAATTGAACTGACTTCAGCAACGAAAACCGAAGATACCAATACATCAGTTCAAAAGAAGAATAATGAAAAAGTCGGAACAACGAAAGTAAAAAAATTAAAGCATAAGCGAAAAATTGAAGTATCGTTGTTGGAATTATTTGATACGCTTGATTTTAATGATAGTGGTTATTTAAGTAACAATGAAATTATAGTTGGTTTACACATGCTTGGGGTGAATTGTCAACCAAAAAAGGTAATTAGTGCTTTGAAAAAAATTCACTCTGCCAACCTCGAACGTGGCACAATGGATTGTGACCAGTTTTTATCATTTATGCAATTAATTGCGGAAACTCATGATCTTGAATTATTGAATACATTAATTGAAGTCTTAAACTCTGGCAGAATAACATCCCTGTCTATTAACGCAAAATTGACAGATCATAAAGTTGCAGTGGAAAAACGTGTTGCAAATTCTAAAGCTAGCGCGGTAGTTCTGGAAAAGCCGTTGTCTTATATGGAAAGACAAAACAAAAAGCATACAGCGAGTTTAGCAGATGAAAATTTCGATGAGGTAAAAAGTGCAAGACGGAAGATATGGGAATTTTTTATGATGGGAAAGAATTTTTATTTCACAGTCGTTATTGGTTGGATTTTAATGGGAACTCTTATTTATTGCGTTACCAATGGCTGGGATTTTGGTCGATCATTTTATTATAGTGTACAAGCTGGCCTTAGTATTGGTTTTGGCAGTCTAAGCGAAGATAAGTTGACTGGAACGGATCTATGGGGTGGGTGTACCACTAATGTTACTGAATTAATAAGTATGCTGTATGAACAATATCCAAGCGGGATATTGCCGAATACAGATGCCGGAGAAATTTGTGCTAGTTATGCAGAAAAAAATACATTGGCTGATATATCAAAATTGTATAGTGTCGTCCATTTAATGTTAGGAGCTAGCATTATATCCGGCGTATTGAGTCTATTTGCAACCATGGCTGTTGAAAGCTCGAGTGTATGGTATGATGAGCTTAGTGATGAAATTAAAGAAGGGTTGGAGGATGTAAAGAAACAATATGCAGTTGGATCTGATAGTCGTGTAGAAATAGAGGCTGTTATTAGTTGTTATAGTAAATTATCCTTAGCGTACAGACGCAATCGAAGCATGTGGAATTCAGTTGTGCTTTTGTTTCTATGGCTGACTGTTGGAGTTATATATGGCGTCGTAAAAGAAAAATGGAGTTTTATTACATCGCTGTACTACGCATCTGCAGCATGCAGCACAGGTGGCTTGCAAGGACCTACACCGGATGATACTGGTGTATGGTTTTCTGCTATTTATTGTATCATTGGTGTCCCAATCTATGGATATACATTAGGACAGTTCGCGAATGGTCTCTCGGAGTCTTATCTGAAACGTATGAAAAAAGATACATTGGCATCTGCTATTACAGCAGCTGAGTTTTCCGTTGTGAGCACGTTAAGAGGCCATGGTAATCATAGTCATGGAGCAAAAGCACATGGTGGTATAGATTTATTTGATTTCACACTCATGGAATTATATCGATTACGCAAAACGGACGATGAAGAAATTCAAGAAATATTTCAAAATTTTGAGGCATTGGATGCGGATCAAAATGGCATTTTCACAAGAAGTGAAATGCAAGCTGCGTTAGCATTTGCAAAGCATGATAAAGATAATTCGACAACATTGTCATTATCTGAAATGAAAGTTTTAATCCATGAGTTGCAACATGAACGCTCCTTTGAATATGAAGGCTTAACAATGTTACCAAAGGATAATGAATATACTACACATGAAATTAAATTGAAGATGAAACAATTTAATGATCCAGATGACGATAAAATAGTATTGGATCGTACAGAGTTTATGAAATTTTGGAGTAAGGAATTCGAAGACCAAATAAAAAATGCTCCATTGGGAGGAACCATGATGGACGTCCCTCTATCTCATTTCTTTTTTTGTGATTTTTCATAGTCATCATATCGTTTCATAATCTCGTTAATTTCACTTTTTTCACACATGCCTAATATGTATATCATATTTGTTAAAAATTCTACACGATCTAATTGCCCATCCCCATTTTCATCCATATTTAAAATTGCCGTTTTATTAATTTTGCCTTGTAAGATTCTTTTTCTCATCTTCTGCGTTTTGATTTGTACGTATGTTTCGGATATACTTGATAAAACACGTCCAACATATGTAAACCCAAAGACAAGAAAAAACAAGCAAAAAAACCTTCCATAATCAGTTTCAGGGCTCATATCTCCATAACCAATAGTTAACAATGTAATCATAGATACATATAATGAATCAATAAAATTCCAACCCTCTAAATACATAAAAGCAAATGTGCCCACAAATAACGTGCAAAGTAATATTAGCAGCATTCCTAATATATCATATACTTTCTTTTTCATAGAATTATCTAATAATGTTCCATTATTTTTCCCGTCAACCTTCTCCATCGTGTCTTCAATCATAATAGACTTCATACTTTTATCCGCAGGAGAAACTTTACTCATTTTATTTTTTAATTTTTGTTTTTTCTTGCGGTCACTCATTTTTTTACAGCAACCACGCATCCTATTGTATAGTGTTATTATGTACGAAAGTATATTATTGAAGCACACACCTCCAACTGCAACTCCAAAGATACCTGTACAGGTAACAAATATTTTTCCTAAATCTGTATCTGGAGACAAATCTCCATAACCTACTGTCGAGAATGTTACTACAGCAAAATACATGCCATATGTAAAGTACCAATCTTCAAACAAACTGAAGAATACAGCATATCCAGCAATAAATATGCCTAATACACCTACACTAACTAAAAAATTACCAATGCTGCCTTCATCATCTAATACAATACTCCCTTCGATAACAAGTTCCTCTGCCCTTTCTATTGTTAGTTTACATTTACCGCTAGGGATACTTTTGGCTGTTGGCTCCTTATTGTTGGTATAACTAATTTCTACTTTCATGATAATAATTCCAACGAATTTGCCTTTTGCCTTAATTGGAAGTTCTATGTCTTTCTCCTTGGTCCCTTCTTTCGCATATTTCATTAAATTAAAAGTGTTTGAACCGATCAGATCATCAGCGCCTATGTAGTCTTTATCCCAAGCACTAATTGTGACAACTAACTTATTATCTTCATTATCTGTATATGGTGTATTTGGAAATTCTAATTCCAGTACATTGTCTAACATTGAAAAGTCACAGTCTGTACCACCATCTTTGGCAACCTCCGTTTCTTTGACCTGCCTCGTTGCCCCCTTGTCAATAGATGCACGAACGTACGGATCAATCTCATCAGGGCCGAACATATGAGACTTCTTCACTCTATTGTGTTGTTTCCTTGTTTTATCCGAAGCTCTTGTTGATGTTACACTTGACATATTGATTTCTTCAAATATTTTGTTTTAGTTATCGATGTATACTCTATTGTGTTGTTTCCTTGTTTTATCCGAAGCTCTTGTTGATGTTACACTTGACATATTGATTTCTTCAAATATTTTGTTTTAGTTATCGATGTATATGGTATTATCTATCTATATCTATATCTGTATATTTGTATGTATATATGTATGTCTATGTACTTATATATGCATGTATGCAATCATACAATATTTGATGTCTTCTTGATATGTTGAAGTGTAGTTGTAGTTTATGCGTTACATGTCTTTCAGTCTATCTTACACTATATATTAAACCACCATCAAGTATAATTTAAAGTTAATAAAGTCATATGTTAATGTAATGCACTAATGTGCCTCATAAATAACCAAAACCATTTTATTAATACGGCTATTATCTTTTGCTTATATTTCCATGCTAATCCACAGACGGAAAAACGCACAAGTTAATACTAATTTTTTATGTACTGCTAATACTATTATGTTTTTAACTAAAGTAAAAAGTTAGTATAGTGTATAGTAACAACTATTCCCTGCCCAGATGTTAATGTGTATAGGGGTTTCAAATGTATAAAGGAATCATAATGAAAATATATAGAAAATTAAGTAAATGAATAAAATTTATTTTAAGTATATATATCAGTACAAGTCTC
>LT649733.1:0-15016 GCA_900128395.1 Stramenopiles sp. TOSAG23-2
ATATATATATATATATATATATATATATATATATATATGCTTCGTAATATTTTCGTAAAAATACTTTTTCGATACAAGGATATGGCTGGCTATTTTTATTCTTCTTCGTCATCGACTTTCCTCTTATACCGTCTCGCTTCTTCTCTCCCCATATCTCTCTCCTAGCCGCCCCAAAATGTTTTTTTTTTTTCACAATGTTATCAAATGTGCAAATATTTAGTAAAAATGATATTACAAATCATTCTTTACCTTTACACCTTTTTTTGGTAGTTTTGTCTTCTTATTCTTCTTCCCCTTTTTCTTTCCTTTTTTTTTCTTCTTCTTCCTCCTCTTCTTTTTCTTCCTCTTCTTTCTCCCTGTTTCACTTAATATATCTGGTAATTTATCTTCCATATCATACCTACCTTCATGTTCATTACCTGTACATAAATTCATTTTGACACATAAATCTTTTGAAAATAATCGACGTGATTTTTCATTATTCTTTTTCAAATATTTAATATATGTATAATAAATTGTCATTTCCTTATCTTCCGTCGCATCTAAACAAATGCGCGCCAATCGCTCACCATTTTTACCACCACCTTGCATCACACCAGGTGTTTTTGCAACAGCTAGTCCAGGACCTGATAGAAAATTTTCATTCCCGATACCTTTAATTCCATAATCTTTGAAACTAAATTGATCACATGCTGTTTCAATTAAATCATAAATAGCAATTTCATCGATACGGACTTTATTACCATTTGTTTTTTTATTAAGTGCATTAAACAAATGATAACCTACAGCACGACAACCATCACATACCATATTATCGGGCAAAAAATTCGAGAGTCGCTCCTCTTCATTCAATACTGGTGGTTTGAATGTAAATTTCTCTTGTTCTGCAGCTGATGCAACAGAAGACGTATTATCCTTGAAGAATAATAATAAAATAATAAAAAATACATTTAATAATAAATGGTGATGAAGAAATATTATTGTAAATAATATATTTTTCTTGTTCATTTTATTATCTGTAATTGGATATATTTATATAAATATCAAGTACAATTCAACAAATGCAATGTTGTATTAAATTGGTAATGTTTTTTATTCAACATATAATACAATACATGTATATATATATATATATTATAATATACTTTATTTTTAACATGTAAAAATGGCTTTAATTTAGTTGCCTGTTGTTGTTATTGTTATTGTTATAATAAATAATATATATATTAATATTATAATGTACAGAAGAAGAAGATGTGTGAGATTAAGAGAAATAGATAGAGATAAACAGAGATATACCGCTAGAACAAAACATATTACCCCATCGTCATTTTTTGTATGATTAGTAGCTCCTACCAATTATTATTATTATTATTATTATTATTGCATCATTGCATAGATACGTTTTTTATTTGTACAATTGTTAATATATAATATATACATCTTTAATTATGAATTTTAATAAATTATTAATAATACAATTCAATTTAATTATATTCATAATTAATATTCAGCATGATATAGTATTAGTATATGGTTTGACTATCACAAGAAATGGTGTATGTAAAAAAACAATTTCATGTGAAGGTACTAGTGCATCTGGAAATGATGCAGTTGCGATGGGTTATGCAACAACTGCGTCAGGTTTAAATGCAGTTGCCTTAGGATTTAATACACTTGCAGCTGGTTCTATCACAACAGCATTAGGATCAAATACAACAGCTACTGGTGATTTTGGTACTTCCATGGGTTATAGCACGATTGCTAACTGTGGTGCAACGGAACCATCCAATTGGCAAGCATGTGTTGCTATGGGTTTTAATATTAATAATACTGAATCAGAATCTTTAGCTGTTAGTGGGAATATGCATGCAAGAAATGTAAAGTTATTTGGTAACGATGAACGTTTTAAAGAAAATATTACAAATGCAAATGTTGAAACATGTCTATTCAATATTAATAAAATACGTGTTGTAAATTATCAATTATCAAAAAATGTATGTAAACATCAAGGTTTCATGGCAAAAGACATGTTGGATAAATGCCAACAAGAATTAATAGGTATTACATCACAACAAGTGGGTAGTATTTTACCAAATGCAATTGGTTCTGGTATTTCTTCATTAAAATTAGTGGATCGATCACCATCATTTAATAATAATAAATCACAGGAAGATCAACATGAAGAAATATTAGAAGATATTCATGATGTTAAAGGTCTTGATATGAATCAAATCATTGCACAATTAATTGGTTCCATACAAACATTATCAAAACAAAATGAGAAATTAATCAACCGTGTAAATAAGTTAGAAACGATGATGATGATGAAAGACTATAAGTTATAAAAAATGTGCCTTTAGATAGCTTAAGCTCTCTATACTGGTATTGCACACAATTGTATAAAAAAAAATTGGCCATCTTTAATGTCGATAAGCACATATAACTCTTATAATTCTATATTTAATTATATATCTTTTTGGATGATTTTTTTATTATTTTATATGTGGTGGTTTTTATATATGGCAACTTTATATAAAGGTGTTGTGCGTTCTCTTAAGGTTTTTACGTTTTCGACGGATATGGGGAAATCGTGGGGGCGATTTAGATTGTATTTACCTGCTAGCACGTTTCGTTAAGTATAATGGTATAATGGTATATTCTTTCTTTTACTTTACATATCTTCATACTATAATATCCATACCATTTACTATTATAATACTATAATGTTTTAATATTTACGATCAATATTAGTTAAAATTACAACATACAACAAACAACATGCTATCATATTATTTCCTTAAATTGTTTTTCTCTTTTTTATCCTGTGTGTCCAATGTCCAACTTTAAATCTATATACATATATATATCTTAATCTAGATTATAAGAATACATACTGTAAATACAAAAAAATAAAAAGTGATCAGCAACAACATATGTGCATATATATATAAATATACACATATATACAATATAATATATATATATATATAACCAATAAATATTAAAAGAAGAATTCAAAACATAAAAAAGTATGAATGGACCATTAGCAGGAATAAAAGTCATAGATTTATGTCAATTTCAAAATGGCCCTTCTGCTACTTATCGATTAGTTGAAAATGGTGCAGAATGTATCAAAGTCGAGCCACTTGCTGGAGATGGTTACAGGCATTTAGTACCACCCGGATACTGTAAGTAGATTTGTTCCCTGCATAATATATATATATATATATATATACGTACATTACTCTCTAACATAGCGCATAAATCTATAATATACATCACACAGGGAATGGTGGTTTTGAAGGATTTAACCGTGGTAAAAGATCACTAGTATTGGATTTAAAAAATCCAGAAGCAAAAGATATTATGATTAAATTATTAAATTGGGCTGATGTGATATGTAATAATTTTCGACCTGGTATTATGGATAAATTAGGTTATTCGTATGAATTTTGTTCATCAATTAATCCAAAAATTATATATGCATCTAATTCAGGTTTTGGTGATAAAGGTGATTGGGCAGAACGACCATCATTTGATGGTGTGTCACAAGCATTTTCAGGTGTATTGACACAACAAGCTGGTGGACCAAGTCAAACACCAGTACCGGTTGATTTTGCATTTAGTGATGAAAGTGGTGCCGCAAATTTTGCATTTTCAATTGTCACTGCATTATTAGCACGTGCACGTACAGGAAAAGGACAAGAAATTGTTACAAATCAAACTGCTGCTACATTGCACTTTTCAAGATTTATGATACATAATGCATTTGTAAGTAAATTTTCTTTCTTCAACTATATGTGATAAATCTATACATATATAAAATATATAAATTTAACACACACACATTAACATTAACATTACATCATTCTCTCATTTTCATGCTATATATATATATATATACACAGGTCTACGGTCAAGATGATGAAGGAAAAGGACCATTGGATCGTGATATGGGGCAACGAATGTATCAATGTAGTGATAATAAATGGATTGTGGTTGCATGTTTGCAAGTTAGGCAAGGTATGCGTTTTGTACGTGAAGTATTGGAAATACCGCATCAAGATGGTGATTTTAGTTCTGATACAGTAAGTAAAATTTTTTTTTGTAAATTCAATGATATATATATATATCTTTTTTCTAACACATGCATCTCATCATATTATATATATATATATTAGGCATTGTCCCGTTGGCCACAAATAACACCAGAAACAAAAGAACTTAATTTAAAACGATTTAATCATATTATAAAAACAAAACCTCAATCATATTGGTTAGAGAAATGTTTAACTGGTAATGTCCCATGTGCACCTGTTTCAACATATGAAGATTTGCAAAAAGGTATGCAAACAGAAGTTGGCAAACAGGCAAGAGTCAATGATTGGATCGTAACAAGTAATCATCGAGATTATGGAGATGTGGATTTAGTAAGCAATCCAACCAGATACAATGGCACGCCAAATCAACCAATTGGGGATGGTGATGAAGTGACACGCCATGCACCGAAATTAGGTGAACATTCGATTGATATATTGAAAAATGTCTTAAAATATGATGAAAATGATATTCAGCGTATACAAAACAGTGGTGCAATTGAACCAACTGGTGCATGGTCAACGGAAAAAATACCATTAAAACGTATTGAACGTGTGAAAAAAATGGTACAAGATAGAAGAAATTCAGCACTTCATGATGGTGATGGACATCAAGGAGGAAATGGTCGATCCAAATTGTAAATATTTAGTCAATATATATATATAAATGCAATAACAGCACACACAGGCACAACATATATACGATAGAAATATATATCATATGTGCGTATGAAAATATGATTTTTTTTTTGTTATTAAATATTTATAATGCATATAGATAACAATTATATAGCCATATTTTCAATTTTATATATATAGGTGCGAATATTGTACTTGTATCGATAAGAGTGTATTAGAATATATTAATAATACTATAACATGCCACACACATACACACATGCCACATTTTATCTTATTATCTTATGCTATATTATATATTTGTGTATAGTGTGTACATAGTATAGTGTATAATGTATAGTGTATTAGTATAGCTGGGGCAAAATCCTTTGATGGGCCATTGTAATAATTAGCTGCTATGACGTGCTATATATTTAACATAGCAGTACTATTGAACCGCATCCTCCCACATCCTCCCAATAATAAATACTCACACACATATATATCGGGATATACATATATATATACTAATAATACACACAGGAGTATATATATATATACTTTACATGAGTACAGTTGTTCTCTTCACTATATTATAGATACTAGTGTGTATATAATTAGTATATATATATGTACATTACAACCTTCTATTTTACATATATTCATTTATCTCATCTAGACAGAAATTATTAGCTATTATACATCAGCAGATAATATACCGTTAATATATATATATATAGATATATATACACATTATAGATACATATAATAATAATTGACAAAATGCCAAAACAATCAAAAGATAATAAAAAAAAACCATCTTCTAATACCTCTTCTACCTCCTCCACATCCAATAATACCAACAACAACAACAACAACAACAAAAATACAAATGAACGATATTCTGCATATGGTACAAATGTAGAGGAGGAAGAAGCTAGCTTAATTAAACGCTCATCGAAATACATACGTAGCAATATTAATAATTACGAAAAAGAAATATCATATAGATGGAAAATATTTACTAGTATTTTTGAGAATTTATCGTTAATGTGTTGGTTATTAATCGGTTTTTTAATATTTGCATGTTTAATAGTAATGGTATTAGCAGAAGGTCGGAATCGAAACAACCCATTAGTCACGGGTGTAGAAACGGCTATTGCCGTTCGGAAAGGGGATACAGATCCAAGGGCATACCAATTTAGTGTATTGGAAAATGGCTTACAAATTTTGTTAATATCCGATCCAAATACAGACAAAGCAGCTGCAGCAATGGATGTACGAGTTGGACATTTTAGTGACCCCGATAATATACCAGGTTTATCGCATTTATTAGAACACATGTTGTTTTTAGGCACAGAGAAATTTCCAGAGGAAGATGCATTTGATAAATTTTTATCACGTCATGGTGGAATGTCAAATGCATATACATCGAAAGAAGATACAAATTATCATTTCGAAGTCTTACCAAATGCATTGGAAAAAAGTTTAGAAATGTTTGCATCGTTTTTCATTGCACCATTATTAACACCAGAACGTATCGATAGGGAACGAAAAGCAGTTGATTCAGAAAATGAAAAAAATTTACAAAATGATGATTGGCGATTTACACAATTATTACGTAGTACATCAAATAAAAACCACCCATATCATAAATATGGTACTGGTAATAAATATACACTGAAAGATTTTGGTGGTGGTGGTGGTGATGGTAGTAATAATCCAAGTAATACAAAAAATAACACGAATCATAATAATGATAAATATGAATTAAAACAACAGCAACAACACAATAATAATAATAATAATAATAATAATAATAATGGCATGGTAGATGAGACAACAACCACTAATAATAATAATAACAACAACAACAACAATGTTCATACTGGTACATCAAATACCCCAAAAACAAATGGCGCTACTACAAATAATAAACCAAAAGGAAATCATGTTGGTGGAGGTAATTTTTTATTTTTAATTGAACAATTAAATATGATGATGAAAAATAATACAAATACATCGATGGGAAATCAAAATGATAATAATAATAATAATAACACCACCACGACGACCACCACCACAACACGTAGTCATAACAACCACAACAACAACAACAAGAAGAAAGAGAACAATAAAACAACAACAACGACAACAACAAAACCCAACAACGGAAATTCCAAACCAGCCAAAAAACATACACAATCTACATCATTGCCACCACCAGTAACATTACATCAAGCATTAGTCAATCATCATCATTCACATTATACTGCACCACGTATGCGTTTAGTCATATTAGGACGTGATGATGTTACACAATTAGAAAGTTTAGCTAGGCAATATTTCAGTGAAATACCAAATCGCAAAGATGCAATGCAAACACCAACATGGGATTATCCAAAATTAAAAGTACGAACAGTGGAGCAATTAGGTGTTCGGTACGATATTACTCCTATTGAAGATGTTCGTATATTGCAATTGTATTGGTTATTGCCACCAAGTGAGAAAAAATATAGGAAAAAAACAATGGATTATTTAAGTACAATTTTAGCAGGCGAAGGGGAAGGGAGTATACATGCAGCATTGCATCAAGAAGGATTAGTAACTGAAATTACGGGTGGTTCGGAAGATGGCAGCAGTGTCCATAATTGGATGGCATTGAAATTGTACTTAACAGCAAAAGGATTAGAAAAAGTAGAACATATAGTAACGGTTGTATATGCATATATCAACATGTTACGAAGCAAAGGTCCACAAATGGGATATTGGTTAGAATGCAAAGGTATGGCAGAAGTTGATTTGAGATTCGTTGAAAAGAAAAATCCAGCTGAATCCGTAAGTGATTTAGCGCAAAATATGCAAGTTTGCAATCCGGGCGATGTTGTTGTATCGGAAAATTTATGGGAAGATTTCGATGCAAAAGATATACGTTCCACGATGGATAAATTGCAACCTGATAATATGGTCTTATTTGTAGCTGCGAAATCGTTGGATTTAGGTGCATCCCCTAAAATGGAAAAATGGTATGGAACAAGATATATTTCTCGCCCATTGTCATATGATAGCATTGCAATGTGGACAAAAGCTAGTGTTTCAAGTGTAAAGGAAAAGTTACATTTTCCATTGCCAAATTTATTTATCCCAACTGATTTTAATATTAAAAGTGGATTAAGCGCAGCAGAGGCAGCAAAAGCAGTTGCAGCAAAGCCTCAGACATATCCACACGTGTTGGAAAATCGAAATCATAGTTTTAGAGCATGGTTTAAACAGGATGATACATATGGTGTCCCGAAAGTAAATGTTCTCGCTTCCTTGCATTTAGAACATTTCGGTATAAATGAGGAAAATATGGTTCATGCAACGTTATTTTCCTTATTGATTAAAGATTATTTACGTGTGAAATTATACCCAGCAACCGTTGCCGGGATAAGTTACAATGTAGAGGCAACATCTGCTGGATTGCAAATACAAATTATAGGTTATAATCATCACATACGATTATGCATGCAAATTATTGTAAAAACAATAGTCGATATTGTCAATGGCAATATCATGAAAAGCTCACAACAAAAATTAGATTTTCAAGCGCGGTTGGAATTGCTAATGGATCGTTACGATAAGGAATTGAAAAATTGGGCGGAGGAAAGTCCATATAAGCATGCAAAAGGTTATAGTGCATATGTCTTACGAAAGCCATATTTTTTACCAACTGGATTATTAAAAGTTGTTGAAAAAGTAACAATGGATTCTATGATAGATTTCATACGGAATAGTTTATCACGCAAATGTTTTTTGCAAACATTGTATCATGGAAATATGGATGAAAGTGCAGCAAAACAAATGCAAGAAGATATGGGTAAATTGATGAAGAAATGCCAACCGATGTTACCAAAATCAAAACGTGTACGTTCCATTACACCTGGTGGATCCAATGCTGGAACTGCCATCAAAATTATCGAGCCAAATCAAGGTGAAAGCAATAGTGCCATTGTAAATACATATCAATTAGGTACGGAAGATGGTTGGGATAATTTAGAGAAAACGTGTCAAACAAAAGTATTAGCCGCGTTGACTGGTACGGATGTATATGAACAGTTGAGAACGATTGAACAATTAGGATATATTGTATTTAGTGGTCCATCGAAAACAAATACGATGTTAAATTTTATCATTATTGTACAAGGTACGAAAAACAGTCCAGCCGTATTGGATGAACGTATTGAATTATTTATTAAAAAAGAATATAAAAAATTACAAGCTATTCCAGAGGAGAAATTTAATTCCTTCATAGCATCGGAAATATCACGATTGAAATCACCATATAAAACCTTGACAGATGAAAGCAGTGCGTATTGGTCTGAAATTGAAGGTTTAACTTATTTATTTGCAAGACCATTTAAAGAAATTGAACAATTTGAAAAGATAACGGTGCAAGAAGTTACAGCATTGTGGGGTGATAATATTTTAAACCCAAATCAAAGAAAAAAATTAAGTGTTCAAATATATGGTAATAAAGTTCCACCACCAGTGACACCGGATACGGATGAAACGGTTGATAAATTACGTAGCAGGTTAGAACTTGCAAATGATATTTTTCCAGTTCCACAATCAATTGCAGAGAAATTAGGCATGTTAAAAGAATCACCATCAACGTCATCGTCTGGTGGTGGTGGTGGTGGTGATGGTAGTGGTAGTGGTAGCAGTAACAACAATAATAATAATAATATGATGATGGGAAATGAAACAAAAAATCCTCCTACTGCTAGTACTGGTGCTGATGGTAATGTTAATAATAATTCGAACGGTACAACGGCTGATGTTGCTACATCAATGCTTCGCCATAAAAAGAACAAGAAAGCAAAGAAACAGAATAATAACAATGCAAAACATAATATGCAAGTTAATACGGCAGTGAAACATGAGTCAAATAATATTAATAAGAATGATGTACCTATTTTAGATAATACACCAGTTGGTGGTGGTGGAGGAAGGTTATTAAGAACGAAATGAGGATATGATATTTGGGGCTTTCGTTTGTGATTGAAATGTGCTGTAAGAATTTTTCTGGTGGTGTGTGTGAGTGTGTTTATATATATATATCAAGGTGGACATTTTAAAAAATAGTGGTGCCGTGCGACTGTTAGATCCGAGATAAACATTCCCCACCATGGTTGGGGGATGTTTAGAAAATTTTTTTAAATTTAAGCGTAGTTTTGTTAACAAGTCTTCAAAATTTTTAGAGACTTTTAATTTTGGAAATAAGTAAATTGTGGCTTTTTGTGTTATATTTTAAAGTTAATATTAACATATATTGTAATACTATTCTTATGCTAAAAATAGTATATTGTAATCGGAAATTATTAATCCATTGCCGAAGGCGAGAAAAAAATGAGAAAATTAAATTTTGATAATCAAACTTGTCAGTGATAAAAATTATGTTTGATTAAATTAATCAAATTGTTTGATTTTGTTTGATTAGGATTAACCCTACACACTATTTTTACCATATTGACCCAACAAATATGGGTGGGCCACCCAAAATTATGTTTGATTAGTGGTGATATATATATATATATATATATATATATATATATATATGCTTCGTAATATTTTCGTAAAAATACTTTTTCGATACAAGGATATGGCTGGCTATTTTTATTCTTCTTCGTCATCGACTTTCCTCTTATACCGTCTCGCTTCTTCTCTCCCCATATCTCTCTCCTAGCCGCCCCAAAATGTTTTTTTTTTTTCACAATGTTATCAAATGTGCAAATATTTAGTAAAAATGATATTACAAATCATTCTTTACCTTTACACCTTTTTTTGGTAGTTTTGTCTTCTTATTCTTCTTCCCCTTTTTCTTTCCTTTTTTTTTCTTCTTCTTCCTCCTCTTCTTTTTCTTCCTCTTCTTTCTCCCTGTTTCACTTAATATATCTGGTAATTTATCTTCCATATCATACCTACCTTCATGTTCATTACCTGTACATAAATTCATTTTGACACATAAATCTTTTGAAAATAATCGACGTGATTTTTCATTATTCTTTTTCAAATATTTAATATATGTATAATAAATTGTCATTTCCTTATCTTCCGTCGCATCTAAACAAATGCGCGCCAATCGCTCACCATTTTTACCACCACCTTGCATCACACCAGGTGTTTTTGCAACAGCTAGTCCAGGACCTGATAGAAAATTTTCATTCCCGATACCTTTAATTCCATAATCTTTGAAACTAAATTGATCACATGCTGTTTCAATTAAATCATAAATAGCAATTTCATCGATACGGACTTTATTACCATTTGTTTTTTTATTAAGTGCATTAAACAAATGATAACCTACAGCACGACAACCATCACATACCATATTATCGGGCAAAAAATTCGAGAGTCGCTCCTCTTCATTCAATACTGGTGGTTTGAATGTAAATTTCTCTTGTTCTGCAGCTGATGCAACAGAAGACGTATTATCCTTGAAGAATAATAATAAAATAATAAAAAATACATTTAATAATAAATGGTGATGAAGAAATATTATTGTAAATAATATATTTTTCTTGTTCATTTTATTATCTGTAATTGGATATATTTATATAAATATCAAGTACAATTCAACAAATGCAATGTTGTATTAAATTGGTAATGTTTTTTATTCAACATATAATACAATACATGTATATATATATATATATTATAATATACTTTATTTTTAACATGTAAAAATGGCTTTAATTTAGTTGCCTGTTGTTGTTATTGTTATTGTTATAATAAATAATATATATATTAATATTATAATGTACAGAAGAAGAAGATGTGTGAGATTAAGAGAAATAGATAGAGATAAACAGAGATATACCGCTAGAACAAAACATATTACCCCATCGTCATTTTTTGTATGATTAGTAGCTCCTACCAATTATTATTATTATTATTATTATTATTGCATCATTGCATAGATACGTTTTTTATTTGTACAATTGTTAATATATAATATATACATCTTTAATTATGAATTTTAATAAATTATTAATAATACAATTCAATTTAATTATATTCATAATTAATATTCAGCATGATATAGTATTAGTATATGGTTTGACTATCACAAGAAATGGTGTATGTAAAAAAACAATTTCATGTGAAGGTACTAGTGCATCTGGAAATGATGCAGTTGCGATGGGTTATGCAACAACTGCGTCAGGTTTAAATGCAGTTGCCTTAGGATTTAATACACTTGCAGCTGGTTCTATCACAACAGCATTAGGATCAAATACAACAGCTACTGGTGATTTTGGTACTTCCATGGGTTATAGCACGATTGCTAACTGTGGTGCAACGGAACCATCCAATTGGCAAGCATGTGTTGCTATGGGTTTTAATATTAATAATACTGAATCAGAATCTTTAGCTGTTAGTGGGAATATGCATGCAAGAAATGTAAAGTTATTTGGTAACGATGAACGTTTTAAAGAAAATATTACAAATGCAAATGTTGAAACATGTCTATTCAATATTAATAAAATACGTGTTGTAAATTATCAATTATCAAAAAATGTATGTAAACATCAAGGTTTCATGGCAAAAGACATGTTGGATAAATGCCAACAAGAATTAATAGGTATTACATCACAACAAGTGGGTAGTATTTTACCAAATGCAATTGGTTCTGGTATTTCTTCATTAAAATTAGTGGATCGATCACCATCATTTAATAATAATAAATCACAGGAAGATCAACATGAAGAAATATTAGAAGATATTCATGATGTTAAAGGTCTTGATATGAATCAAATCATTGCACAATTAATTGGTTCCATACAAACATTATCAAAACAAAATGAGAAATTAATCAATCGTGTAAATAAGTTAGAAACGATGATGATGAAAAACTATAAGTTATAAAAATGTGCCTTTAGATAGCTAGCTCTCTACTCGTAATGCACACAATTGTGTAAAAAAAAATTGGCCATCTTTAATGTCGATAAGCACATAACTCTTATAATTCTATATTTTTATTATTACGATTCGTATATCTTTTTGGATGATTTTTTTATTATTTTATTATTATTATCACAATTGTCTTGGCAAAAAAATATAACGGTGCACCATTTGTTTTAACAAATGGAGGGAGGTAAACGTGGTATATTAACATTAAGTGATACTAAAATATTAGTAAATGAACTTAATTATAATATTTCATTACCAAATAATGATGGACGAAATGTTTTACATGAAGCTAGTATTGGTGGATATTTATCTATTGTACGTTTTCTGATTGAAGACTTTCACATGGATGTATGTGCAATAGATGGTAGTACTAACGGTAAATCTGTTACATATTTAAGTGCATTTTATGGTAAAATTGATGTGGTAAAATATTTATTGGAAAAAGGTGGTGATTTGAATGATAAAAAGGAAGGTATTGTGGATGGATTGGGGGATCATTATGGAGTAGATTTTCGTGGGGAAAGTGTGGCTTTGAGTGGAAGGAATCGCACAGATGGGGATGCATCAGCTATTGGTGATTTATTAAAAACAAACAATACATTAAAAAAATTGTACCTAGGTCTGAATAATATTACTGATGTACAAAGTATTGGTGAAGGATTAAAAACAAACTTAAATGCTATACAACAATATAAAAAAGATGGATCAAACGGGTATCAAACAAGTGAAAGAGATGAAAATAGAGACAAAAAAAATTATTTTTAATACATACGTGCAATGTTTGTACTTGTATAATGGTGTAAGAATACTATAACATCCCCAATTATATCTTATATCTTATATCTTATTATAATATACATGCTATCCCGGCAGATTATTAAATCGGAGCCAATGGGACCGAAAATATTAGCATAGGAATAGCATTATATTAGAGTTGAAGAGTAGGGTTCAAGCGGAACGAAATTTTATCAAACAATGCCGATTATGGATATTATTAACTTACAAATATCCGATTTTAGTTTGTAAAATGGCATATCAATTTCATTATTTATTTAAAAACATAATATAATGAAAATCACAAAATCCTTTTTTAAAATTCATTTTTTGATAAAATTATACGTTCCGATTGATTTCGGTCCCATAGGCCCGATTTAGAATCTATATATATTAATATATAAGTGCATTATATCGAGTATATACACCATTGGATATTGTGGACTGTGGACATTGTGTGTGGATATATATTTTGATGGAAATATTTGATAGACGTAATATTTAGTATATTAATAAGTACGAAGTGGATCAATTAATATACTAATACTATATACTATATACTATATACTTTTTCGTTACTCGACGACGAATTGCAGCATTGCAGCAGGTTGTTGTTATGACAAAATATTACATATATATATATTAATATATAATCTCAATAAGAATCAGTGTACACATCCACGTGTTTGCAAATATATAAATGTATATATATATATATATGTGATTGCGATTATAGATTAAACTATATAATTCAACGAATCGTTGTACTTGAAATATTTATATTCTCCAGGAAATAATTACATTTGTGTCTGTATATATATAATTTCATTACAATGATACCGTCACAACAACATGATAATAATAATACCAACAATGTAATGTATGATACTATCATAAAACAATGGAAAGAAGTAGAATATGCAAAAAAAGAGGAAAAACATAGTATTGATACCAACAATGACAACAATATAGACGACGACGATGATGATAATGATAAATACATACGTGTAAAAATATCATGTGATTTTAGTAAACGAGATCATTTAAAATATACGAATAAAAATGATGATCATCAAAGTAGAAATAATAATAAAAAAAAATATAATGGGGCTGTGTCCCACATGAGATTTTTTTTAAAGAATAAGAGAGGAATTTTAGTTTTTAAAAAGTTAAAAGTCGTGCTACAAAACATCGTTTTTAATAAAATACGAGTCGTAATTTTTACGGTTCGTACGAAGTAAATATTTTCACAAAATTTAATGATAATACAAAGCTTCGTACCAACTTCCGACAATTTATCTCATGTACATATTTTTAAAAAAAAAGAACTTTCATATCTCATATATCTTAGGTCCTTATATTCACAATCCCAATGCTTTTAAAAAAACACTTGCCATTAATTTGTAACCATTATCATCTGGGTGGCATTGATCGCATTGCCATATTTGATCATCCTCGCAATAATATTGACATGGTTGAAATTTCGTTGTTAATGTACATTTTAAGGGAAAGGTGCGTTTCCAATTATCAATCGTTCCACCCATATTTTCATAAATATTAATAATACTTCA
>LT649734.1:0-14993 GCA_900128395.1 Stramenopiles sp. TOSAG23-2
TAAGTGAAGGTTGTGTCTATGTTAAATCTTTTTTTCCTTCCTTTTTTTTCTTTTTTCCCCCTTTTTCCCTTTTTTTTCCCGCTTCGCGCCCCCCTTTTACACTGGCCAAAGCCGGCCCAGGGCAGGCCCAGCAGGCCTGGGCAGGCCCAAGGAGCGTAGCGAGGTTTATTATTTTTTTTATTATTTATTAGTCTATAGATATTACAGGTATACCAGTAGTTATAATAAAATAATAATAATAAATAATAATAAATAATAAATAAAGAATAATAAACTGGGGAGCTTATATATAATTATAATATTATAATAACAATTTTTCTTCAAGACACTTTTACCATTTATTTCTTCCAATATAATAACATATATATTTTAGATTTTAGCTAATCACCTTATGTCGCAAATAAAACGGCTGTTTAAGTTCATCTTCTTAGAGTTTTGTGTCATAGTAAGACTATCAAAATGAATGCACTTAATGTTGCAGTCTTTATCATATTGATAGCAATAGTGGTTCATAAACACAGTAATGTAGTCGTCTATGGAGCAAACATACCAAATTCCATTAGAAGCTACAATAACAATTATAAAAATCTTAATGCAAAAGCGATGGAAGATGCACTGGAACATGTTGGAATTTCACCACAAGTTTCTTCCTCTCTAATTAATGGCAATAGCAATAGTAACAATAACAACAAAGATGTTAATGAACTGTTACGTTTTTCCAAGGCTAAAGGCATTGAGTTCAATAGATTTGGTTTAGAAGGCGGTGGTAACTGTTTTGGTTTGGTTCCTAAATTATGCCACCCGTGCACCATGGAGGAGGACAATAGGGCAGGAATAGACAACTGCAATTCCGTCCGAGCTTCATGTAATCATTTGTTTTGCGAACCTTTATGTTTAAAAACAGAAATTGACTGCAAAGTATCTGGCGTTCCTGCGCCCTTTGAGGAGATAAATCAACCAGCTACTTCCGATGCTTTGTGTAGAATATTGGAAGCACATCAATGTGTTAAAGCAGGTTGTTGTAACAGTGACGATAAACTGCAAAATTATGTGGAAGAGGCAACTGTCGGTGCGCTATTTCCCAAAATGGCAATCACAATCGAAGCTTGCAATCATAACCCAGCCGATAAAAAGGCTTCCGCAGCTTTATGTGGTGAATGTAAAGCTGCTATTGCAGGGAAAATAAAAGCTAAAGTCTACCCAAAAGCATTAGTTTGCAATCCATTAGAAGCATATGTATCAGAACATGCACAAGATCCTGATTGTACTTGGGGGGAACGATGGTGTCCCCGAAATTACGGATTTGGTTTTCCAGGCGTCCACCCACATAAATCATTGAAGGAGGATTGCGAAGAGTTAAATAATAAACTGAAAGGAAGTTTACCTGGTGTAACTGCAAGTTTTGCAGCCACCACGGCGTGCAACTGTTTAGGATGTTGTACACCTTTTGAAAAATGTCCATTTCCAACAACAAATACCATTCGCATATAATAAAGCAGAATGCGCGCATAAAAATATACGAGTATTTTATATATTAATTAAATTAAATTAAATAAATGTACGCACATATTATATTTTAAATTAAAAAATCAATTAATGCGTAAACTTTTAAATATTTTATAAATACGATATTTAATTTAAAATTAAAATTAATTTAAAAATATAAAAAATATTTAAAATATATATATATAAGAGAATTTTTTATATGCATTTGTTATCCACGTTTTTTCCGTCGATTGCTACCAATATCATCATTCAATAAATCATCAATATCATTTCCACCACGTCGACTTTTTCTATTATTACTAACTTTTTTCACCCCCCTTTTACCATGTTTTTCAAATTGTTTTGCCATCATTTGTCTATCATAATCACGTTTTTTCTTTAGCTTGTCTTGTATTTCTGCATTTGTATCTTCAGAAGTTACATCAAAATCAGTATGACGATGAACATATTTACCATGTCCTTTCTGAGTATCTTCCTCGAATTTTTTCTTTAGTTTCCCTTGCCGTTGACGATGTTCACTTGCTTGCAATAATTCTAAGGATTCTCGCTCTTCTCGTGTCATATCTTTTTTATGCAAACCTTCTGTAAGTTCCCGTCTTCGAGTCGCTTTTGCACTTTCCCCCTTGTAAGCTATAGATTTCATTTTCACTCCAACTTTTTTTAACTCTCTTGCAGTATGTGTTTTTGTTTTCATCATTCCTTTTATCCATATATTCCACGTTTTATCATCCATTTGACTGTACCTCCTATTTCGCAAAATAGCCTTCACAAATTCATCTTGTTCCAACGCATTATTTCTATCCATATCCAATTCCTTGAAAAATTCCTTAGCAGCATCTGCACTATTTTTGTTTAAATGCGTCTCTAAAGTTAAAAACTCATCAAACGTTACTACTCCATTGCCATTACGGTCAATATGTTTAAATAATTTTCGCAATTGTGAATGACGATCGTTGCCACCATCAAATAAGCAATCTAATATGATTCCCATTATTCATATAATACAATCTTGATAGTCGACAAAACGGTCTAACCCCTAATAAACTTTATATTTCCTCTATCCTGGCGCTATTATATACGATACTACTTATGTAATGGTTCTGTTACAAGTATTATTATATATCTATTTAGTAGTAGCTATTAAGCTGGCTTAATAATAACAGTATTCTGGTATATTATTACAAGGGTAGTACCATAGGTATGCTGGTACTACATGAACTATTAGCATCTAATATTTATTTGCTTCTTCTCTGGGCTCTTGGCACGGACTGATGATGTACTCTGGCAAGCTGGCAAGCCGCAAGCCCAGCAAGCCAGCATAGAGGCTAGCCAGGCTAGACGACGACTAACCAGCTAACAACCAGCTAACTTTACTAGCCAGGGAGCTAGCCTGGCTAGCTACTTAATAAACTCTATCATCATCCTATCATATCTGGCATCTCTGGCTATGCCAGTATGGTATTATTAATAATTTTTTTTATATAATAGTAAGAAACTTAATAAAACAATCGTGGACGTATGTACTGAACAAAGTTTATATATGCGGCACGTGGTTCATCACTTTACGTTCCTCTTCCTACAATAGTTTAAGAAAGCACTAGAAAAAGAATGAAATGTATATACAGCCAACCACACAGTTACACTAGAAAGGCATTATTGTTAAATAAATATTGTTTTAGGACATTGTATAGTTACGTTTTTATTCTGCTTATATTTTTACTAACTTATAGTATTCATAACATTAGCTTTGTATTATGTATTGAGGATCCCGGCGATCCATCTTTGATTGATTGTGATCGCCATGGATTATGTATGAAAATAGCGCATATGTCGAAGAGAGAGGCAGCTTTGTGCGATCAACAGCATGATTGTATAACACCATTTAAACCCGATTGTGCAAATGATCAAAAATTATCGAATGACTATTACTGTAATGCTGCAGATTGTATTGAAATAGAAGCTTTAGTGAAAACAAATGAAAAAGATTGCGGAAAATGGTTTGCAAGAAGCAATTTAACCCCAGACGATCGATTAAATACATATATATCAAATCCAACAAGTGATGTTCTTGGGCAGGCAAGTAAAAGGATCGGAAAAGAAAGACTTGGGCAAATATGGTATCATGCTGCAAATGGATTTAGACCTCCACTTCAAAAAGGTTCAAATTTTGCAAAAAATGTGCAACAACATTTTAGTAATGGAATGAATCAAGTGTCTAATCTTTTTGGCAATCTAAGACGTATATAAAATTATTATTTTTTAGAATCTCTACCGTCTACACCACTGTTGTAATTTATTTTAACAATATACGAGAAACAATTTTTATATGTGGAAAAATATTCCCGGTTTATCTGAGTGTGAGGGAGCTTCCAAGGGACAAATAAAATTGTATTATACTAATAAGTACAAATTACACATATTTTACTATCAAACCTCGTGCATTATAATTCCTATAGTTCCTGATCTAGATCTTGCAAAAATTATGAAGTTGTTTTTTTGGAAAATAATTATTAGAATTTTTATTTGTGGACATTTTTTTTATTTTATTTTATAATCAAATACAAAAGAGAATCTTTGTTTTAATCCAAGGAAGATTCCAAATCTCTGGTCTAAGTACGGAGTAGTCGTGTAAAGTTAAATTATATGTGCGTGTGTGTGATGTATAATATAAAAAAGTCCTAGCTCAAAAAACCGAGTCATCATTCTATGCATATATCAATGATATAAGGTACATGTGTGTACATCATATATTACTAATACGCGCGTATAAAACGTATATTTTAATTTTTTACGTATTTCACACACTAGCACACTACATATCCCTTCCTATAAGTGAAAAAGAAAAAAAATTGCAAAGAGATTGATATTATATTTTTCGGTGTATAAAAACCGTCGCATGTCCCCAACTCATTGGATGGCTTTCATGTTCTAAAACTTTCCAATTTTCAGATGGTAATTTTCTAGTAAACGTGATAAAAAATGTTCCAGAAGGGCACGATTCAGAATTTTCAGCTAATTTTTTCATCAAGTTATCATCAAAGCATGTTGAATTTGCAAAAATGCAAGTTGCATCTGACCAATCTAACAAAGTTGCATCACCTTTAGTGAACGTTACTTTGGTTTTGGCTTTTTTATCAGAAAGCAATGGAACAATCTTTTCTTCCCATACTGCTTGAATTTGTAAAGATATTTTAAACAATCCATCTAGTATTTCAATTCCTTTCACTTCATCAAAATCATGCAATAAAGCAGCTGCTAATGCTGGTTTCCCTGTTCCACTACCAATATCGTAAAAGATTCCACCGCTATCTTGCAATCCCCCATATTTGTTTATAACTTTTTCCATTGCGACTGCAAATGAATTAAATGATATTTCGCCATATACTAATGTTCCACGTTGATCGTTTTTTTCCAAACGTTCGTTTGTAGATGCATTTTTACCAACTTTTGTAGGGTGATCTTTAACTAAAAGTTCATAAAGTTTAAAACGTTTTGGTATGGATTCAAGTGTTAATTTACCTAATTCATGATACGTAGCAATTGTTACATCATCGTTTTTATTACCGCTGTTGTTATCATCAGTACTATTATTGACTTCTCCGTTCGCTTCGTCTTCCTTATTTCTTTGATTTTCAATGTTATTCATTTTCATCTTCATAGATAGTGTTGCTATTTCATTAGTAGTACTTAAGTCAGGTTTTAATTCTTCATTATTATTATTATTATTATTAGCAATATCTTGATTGTTTATAATTGCAGACATACTATATATATGTGTGTGTGTGTGTGTGCCTGTTTTGTCTTATTTACAGTCTATTGCTCCAAAAGTTGAAAAAATCCTAAATTGTTTCTATAATTTCAACATGTATCTATCTATCTATTTTTTCTTAATAATTGAAATAATTCTAGAATATAATATTGATATAACAACAAGATATTATAGTTTGGCCACCACACCACACCACCACCCAGACCACAGTTGGCTGCTTTTTTTAGAGCTCCTCTCTAGCTTTTTTTGCCATCATCCAGTTTGGTGCTTTTATTATTAAATTTATACGAGAATTATATAGTACTGTACTGTACTAGTAGTCGTCTACTCAAGTTAATCTGGCTGGTATATTATAGTATACGGGATTTTATAGTTAGAAAAAAAGAAAAAAAGGAGGTAATGAGGAGGGAGATAAGGAGTACATCTGTACAAAACGAGGCGCCAGTATGTGACATAGCATGGCCCTAATAAAAGCAGGCGGGCTGGTCTGGTGGCGAGATACATACAGTACTGTACAGCACTCTACGCGTACTTGGTACAATTTTTTTTTTTTATTTATAATATGATACAAAATGATTTATACATGTATTTATATTTATAGACAACTACATACAGATTCAAAAGAAATACAAAAAAATTGAAGAGACTATATATATATATAGAATGACGCAATTATACTCATTATTATCTTACTATTTTAGATCTGTTCTATACTGTATTGTTATCAATATCATACTTTCAATACAATTAATAGATTGTGCATTGCCACCAGAAGATGAACAATATATAAAAGATCGTACCTTTGCTGCCATTAGTTTAAAAAATTTACAAGGACGTTTTGTATTTGATGGGGAGCAATATGATCCTGTATGTAATTGCAAGCCCCCTGTCCCTGATCATAGTAAAAAGTGTTACCCGTCGAAAGTAACTATAACGAAAAAAGCACCATTTCCAGGAGCGTTAATACCTGGACGCCTTATTATAGATGGGAATAATTTAAGGAAACTAATAGGGGATCCTATGGATTTAAAAATGGCCAATAAATATAAACATTTTGGATCTGATATAGATGGACGTTCGTCTGATGAAATATTTGGTGTATGGGGTGGTGAATTTGGGCAAATGATTTTAATGCTCGCAGTCATGGAAAAGGAGAATTTAGCTAAATTAGGAGTGCCGTTGAATCCAGCACAGGTATCTATGGGAATTTTAAATTATATTAAAGTATGTGCTCATAAACGACAATATTTTTATTACCACACAGATACTGACGCTGCTGCATTTGTGGAAAATGAATTGGATGAAGGTGATATTGATGTTACTAATCCTCCAGAAAAATATAAATCAAGGTTGATGAAAATTTTGATTAAACCTGAAAGTGTTGGTTGTCGCCATCTTAAAATGATCATGTTACATCCGAAACAATATGAAACACGTAAAAGTTTAATCGAAGATGCTTTAAGAAATTTTTACAGATTATTGTGGGATGCGGGGAGTGAAGTGCGTGACAAAATAAAATATTACGTATTGCATGCACCAAAAGTAAATGGGATGCCAAATGAAGTTGGTTGGGTCGATTTTAAGGTAGGGGATATATGTTCAGAAGAAGGTCTATTTCCTTTATTTCCACCATGGTCAAATGGCGTGTCTTTATATGTTAACCATCCACAAGTTGTTAAAACATTCCATCAAAATGTAGCGTTAGGGATCAAATCTGCTTCAGGTGGTCTAGATGATTCTGGAGTTTTGCATAAGAAAGTTATTGAAATGTATGACAAGTGGGATGCAAAAACAAAAGAATTGTTACCAGAGTTATCAGGTCTGCCTGTATTCGAGGTTTTAATAGAATCTGATTACCCAGAAACTGAAGCTCCGGAAGCAGGAACAGAAGATGAAGATGCACCAGTGGATAAAGATTTTTATAAAGTTGGGGCTTTAAAAAATGATAAATAACAAGAGGATACGGATCTTTCCAGCAAGCTGGAAATCTCAGCTGCGAAGACTCTGCGCTTGCCAGAGTAACAAGAGGAGGTGCAGAGGATAGTGGTGTATTCATATATATACAAATGATGTTTAAAATCTAAAGAGTTATAATAATTTTTCTTTCCGTGGAAAATAATACGCTCAATATACTCAATCTCAGGAATAATATATAATGTTAATTGTATCATATTACGAACTTCGTACGTAATTCGGTATTTTATATATATTTTACTATATATATATATATATCAATATATATCATATTATATCAAATATATTATACGTGTCGCACGCATCATTATAAATATTTATTTTCGTACGAACAATATATTCACTAGACATAAAACAAAACACACTCTATCTAAATGTCAATATAATATACGTACTTCGTATTATTTTTATTTATTGTTTTTCCTTTTAATTTTCTTTCGTAACTTCCTCAATTTATGTTTATTCATTTTCTTTTTTCTTTTTTTCAAAACGGAGCCGAATGTACGAACCTGCTGCAGGCGATGTGATACTTGCTTCTGCTGCGTAATACTTTCACGAAATAACCTATGACTATCATTGTTAATCGTACTATAATTATGTTTGGAAAATGTATGAAAAGTAAAGTTGTGCTTATTATTATTATTGTGATTATTATTATATCTTACATAGGTATTCAGATGATTAGGAACCTTTTTACATTGCTGAACTGTACGTATAATATTTAGATAACGCAACGCGTTGGGACCGTTTGCTTTTGATATTGCACGGGGCATCATCATTTTTCCTTTGCAAAGCATGCTCTGTGTGTGAATATATATATATATTATAATTATGATGTATCAATTATTGCATGGTTTGTAATTTTTAACGATTTAAACGTTTTAAAATATTTTATATTTATATATTTATATTTATGGTTTAATAAAGATTGGTTGCATTGTTGGCGGGCCCAGCGGGCATCATCATGCACGTTGATTGCCAGATTGCCAGATTGCCAGATTGCTACTGCTGTACAGTACCAGGTATAATAATAAAACTGGCCAGCTGGTAAATCCCCAACGAGTAATAATAACAAAGGCATTGTAATCAGTCGATTCCCTTAAATAGTTAATAAAACCATTTTAGTTGTACTATATTACTGAATTTAAAAAAACAAAAGCGAATCCTTAAATGCGATAAATGCAAATTACCTTTCTTAGTAAATTTGTATAAGTAAATAGCAGGTATTATATTAATGTAGACACCTCCAACAACAACCGGTACAACAAAAATAGGTAATGGTGTGTGCCTGCTACGCAGGCACTTCTGCTCGACTTAATGGTGTGAGCATGCTGCGCATGCTCTTACAAGATTAAAACGGGAGATTATTTTAAGTGCTTCTTCTTAAAAAATATTATTATATATGCACATATACCTCTTGGAGACATAATAATAATTGATATACAAATAAAATAATAATTGATATACAAATAAAACAATACATACTATATATAAGTATCAAACTCACAATATCATACATTATTTATACAGACATTAATCAACAAAGTACCGATCAACAAAGAAACATGCCAGCTCAATACTATTCAAGTCTTAAAAGCTTCATTACATTTTTTTATAAAACAAATGAAATTGTGCTATTCTGCAAATTTAAAATTTTAATATATAAAGAATTTAGTTTACCTTATTATATATATGGAGTACATGAATTAGCCTAGGAAATTGTACCTATTGTGCTATTCTGCAAATTTAAAATTTTAATATATAAAGAATTTAGTTTACCTTATTATATATATGGAGTACATGAATTAGCCTAGGAAATTGTACCTATATAAATACTCTCCTCTCGTTTTGTTGTACCAGGCTTATCTCCGTACAACAATCTGTACAACAAAAAACAACACCCCTGAAATCGTACATATTATTTTGTAGTGTCACTCTATTTTAAGTACAACTCCCTATTTAATTTTGTTGTACTGAAATCGCACATATTATTTGAACGATAGCATAACATACCATTGGAAAGTGTACATATTATTTGGAAATTAGGGTTCTGGTACAACAAAATGAAAACAACACTAAGGACAAAGGGCTGATTTGACAAAAAGTAGAGTTAGCGTAGCATGAAATAGCATTAAGCTTCAAAACCCTAATTTTCCTGGTACAACAAAATGAAATATAACGTAGGAGAATGGGAGATTTTGTTGTACCAGCTGGAAAGTAGAGTTAGCAAATACAGTGCTATTCCCCTTCTAGCCAAATAATATGTACGATTTCCAGCTCAGAATTGTTGTACAACTTTTGTTGTAAATCGACGACAATATATTAATATGTTGGTATATAGAGTTAGCAAATACAGTGCTATTCCCCTTCTAGCCAAATAATATGTACGATTTCCGGCTCAAAATTGTTGTACAACTTTTGTTGTAAATCGACGACAATATATTAATATAAGTATAGTTATTTATTACATACTATAAAACTATACCTGGTAACAACAATAAATTGAAATATTAATTCAAACAAACACAAATATGTGTTAATGTGTGTATGTATGTTTTTGTGTATAATTATATATATATATAGCTAAATGTGCGAAATGAATCGTTTCGTTATCCGTAGTAATAAAAGAGTATGTATAAATAATATTATTACTACTAATAGTATAAGCTATTATAGGCATTTGGATAAAGTAACCAAAGGTAAAAACTACATCAACAATCAAATTAAATATCTTTCAACAGCAAATGGTTACAAGTCTTTCGGTAGTTTCCATAGTGACGATGTGGAAGTTTTAATACGGCAAGACCCAAATACATACGTTAAGCCTGAATTGCCCAGTGTTATGCAACATGAATATGATAAATTAATCCGTTATGTACATAACGAAAAACTAAGTTTTGGAAAAAGTTCAAAGCAATTATTTTTGTTAGATAATGAATTTACGTTTATCAATCACGGTGCTTTTGGTGGGACATTAAGCCTATGCAACGCTTATGCTAATGCTTGGCGAGCATATTGTGAGATGCAACCATTACGGTTTTATGATAGGGATTTATTGCCCCTTTTAGTATATTCATATCGGATGTTTGGAAATTTTATCAATTGCAATCCTGAACATTTAGTTTTAATACCAAATGCAACGTATGGCATGAATAGTATTGTACGGTCGTTAATTCAAACAGAGAACGACGATGTATTAATCTTAGATATTGCATATGGGGCCGTGAAAAAGATTGTTGAAACGGTATGTAAGGACAGGGGAAGCACATTTGACGTCATTGAAATACCATTAAATACACCAATGAAAACAAATGAAGAATTATTAGATGATCAAAAATTTATTGACTTTGAAGCGAATTTATTAAATGCGTTAGACATGGCAATTGAGCCAAGACACAAATTAATTATATTTGATCATACTACTTCTAATACTGGTATTAATTTACCAATTAAAAAAATGTCAAAAATATGTAAAAAATATGGTGGTAAAATCGTTATAGATGGTGCACATGGAACGTTAGCTCAAAGCCTTGACATTAATAATTTATTTCATAATCATCACGTCGATTTTTATGTAGGAAATTGCCATAAATGGCTATGTTCATCAAAAGGTTTAGGTTTCATGTGCGTAAAAGATATTGATCATAAATCTAAAAATAATATTGAAATCGTCCCTCGAGTTATTTCACATGGTTATGGCGATGGGTTTTTAAGCAATTACATATGGGATGGATGTCGTGATTATAGCAGTATTTTGGCATTACCGTTATTACTAGAATTCTGGAATTCTTACAATTTAACATCAATACGGCAATACCAACATGATACATTAAAGGATGGTATCGAACTTTTATTATTTACTATGTGGTATGATAAAAAACATCATCATGTGATTGATAAAAATATGGTGGTGCCATTTTCATTTCATAGTCCAATGGCTTTAATCAAACTTCCTGATAAGTTTCAAGTAATAGATCCAAGCAGTAAAATGTATTGCAACACATCCACTAATGCAAAAAGCGTACAAGATTATTTGTATTATGATAAAAAGATTGAAGTTCCAATTAAAAATATTAACAACGTTTTATATTCACGTTTGAGTTGTCATATTTATAATGAATTGGATGATTATGAAGCTTTTGGTAGAGCTTTCTTGTAATTATATGGTATGTCATATATATAATTTAATTTATGATACGCATAATTTATTTATATATATGATATTTCGTATCTATGTATGTGTATAATATGATTAAGACCCAATGTATATATATATGACATTTATACACATGAGATATAAAAAATTCTCTTATTTATAAGTTAAAGATTTTATTTACTCATACTGTTATACTGTGTCACTAAATACAAATTTGTTTTCCAGTGTTGGTGTGTGTGTGTGTGTGTGTGCGCGTTTTTTAAAAAAATTAATAGCATATATAAAAAATTCTCTTATTTATAAGTTAAAGATTTTATTTACTCATACTGTTATATTCACTATATATATATATATATATATTATGTAATTACTCTCATATATATGTGTAATCAATAATATTTATATAAATATAAATAAGCATATGAGTAAGAGAACATTTTAAATATAAATATAAAGCATAATTTAGTTTTTAATTTACTCATAATAATTCCTACTCTACAAAAGAATAACAATAATTGAAATAATCTATCTCACACTAGTGTGTTGATATACCCATAATAGAGTATTCGTATCATATATATTATTTTACGCATAATTTATTGTTTTAATTTACTCATGATAATTCTTACTCTTCAAAAGAATACAATAATTGAAATAATCTATCTCACACTAGTGTGTTGATATACCCATAATAGAGAATACCAATGAAGGTAAATAGATGGTATCAACTACTCGTAGCAGTTGATGAAAAACGAACATCATAGGAAGGCGGAGAATAAATTGTACCGGGGTACAATTTGTTAATACGACTCACCAAATGCACATTTTAAAGCAAAACGATTATTATAAGCGCAAGTTTTAATAATCGCAGTTTGTACTCATATGTCTCTACATTGTACGAGTTTATATATATATAATATATATCATATGTACGAAGTATATATTAAAGGAATTATCATGAGATTAAAAATTAAAAAAAAATAAAATTATGTGAAAGACATGAAATATTATTTTATATAATATATTTATTATTCACATATAAAATAAAATGATGGTTAAAATCTAAGTTAAATAATTTTACATTTTAAAATAAAATATTAATTAAAAAAATATATATGCATATATACACCAATATATATATATATATTAATTTTTTTAATTTACGACTTGCACACTTCTTCGTAATTTTACGCCACTAATTTATTTTTTAATTTTTATCCATGATAATTCACGACATCATACATGATATATATATATTATATATTATACTTCGTATACTTAGATTTTAACCATCACATATTATAACATATGATTTTAACCATCACATATAATATGATATAACTTTTAGATTTAACCATCATATATATCATATTCATATTTACTCAAATGACAATTCACGACATCATATGATATTCACATAACGCATATATATATATATATAATATCATATTAATATACCTTTCATATATCATTATGTACTTTTTTAAACAATTATACCTGAATTTAAATATGAATATCATTTGATAGTGAGATGTTTTATAAATATAGAAACGGGACAAATTATTCTTTGTATCGTATCATACTTGGAATTTAAAATTTAATAAGCAACACTGCTACCAATAACACTACTTGCACAATTATTCGTCGATTTAAAAACTGCTGGGTCAGGAACTTCGTTATAATTAAACGTTCCATCATATGCAAAAGGATCTGTGTCTGTAGCATTTTTATCATTCTTCTTATCTTCAATATGTGCTTGTTCTGTGTCATTATGTAATGTTCTTTTTGTAGTAGCTAATAATGCCTTGTTGTCTAATTGGTCTAAATCAATGCTTTTGTAAATGCTATCATCATATGCGAATGGATCGTCTTTTCTTTTCCCATTATTGATTTTCATACTATGAGAGGTATTTTTTTTCATGTTCGTTACAGGTGTTTTATTATTATCTTTATTATTCACTGAATCAGTTGCTGTTTTTGTTTTTGTTGTTGCCGTTGTGGTCGTAACATTATTATCAATCGCAGATGATGATGATGCAATTCGTTGTTTCTTAAGCAAAGGATGTACAGTTTTTTGAGGATTTTTGTCATCTTTCTTGTTATTATTATTATTGTTATTATTTACGTTTTTGTTATCACGACGCTTGAAACTAATATTTGCAGGTGTAATCGATTGATTCATTCTAGATTGATATGATGCAGGTGGCGCAGTATTACAAGAAGGGCGGAATGAGCTGGCATGATTCCCACGGTTATTTTTCGTATTGATTCCGTCATCACTATGTGGTGCTTTTCTTTTCATCACTTTAAATTTTTTATCATATAGACAATTTCCAAGTTTTGGTCCTAATAATCTCAAAGCTCTTTTTCGTGCATCTGTTACAGCTTGTTTTTTAGCAGATTCAATAGCGTCGTATTTATTTTTAGATATGCCGTTGCCGCAACCAACATCTTCGTGGTACGAACCATTTTTCAATTTGATTGTAACAACAGCAGTTGCTGAAACAATCCACCTATCTTTACTTTTACTATACTCTGGAGGATAATCTAAAGATAAACTTTTTATTTGACAACTCCAACCATCTACACCAAAAATATCATTAGCCATTTCAAATGCTTTCCAACCTTCGATGTATGTCAACGTTGTACCACCAGGGCCACGTCGTTTGGCGACATCTTCCATATCAAGACCCTGGTGCAAAGCTTTTTCAATATGTAACATTTCGTCATCACTCCATGCTTTGTTACCAAAAATTGTGCTACGTTGTTGTTGTTGTTGCCCGTGCGGAATTAAAGGTTGCCTACTATGTTGTTGGTGTTGTCGTTTCATTTGATCGGGTTCTATGTATACGTGTGTGTAAAGCGGAAATGTTTATCTGTTGGGTGCGTATGATACACCGTGCAATGATTTAGTTCGTTGTACCTTGACTATTTGCTACGTTGTGTGTGTGTATGTTGTAATGTTTCGTACTGTACAGTATAAGAACCATCACCACCATGTATTTGTCCAGATGGTATTTTTGTGTATTTATTATTGCACTATTATTATTGAAATTATTAGAGATATGTGCATATATTAATTATCCTGATAGAGCAACGTTCATTCCCGCCTCCCACAGCATTCTGGCATTCCAGCATTCTGGCATACTACTAATACCGTACTAATATAGACTATTTAGAAATATTGAATTTATTAAATTTAATATTAATATAAATTCAATATATTATTAATTCTGGATTAATAGACGACTAGCACACTACAGGTAAAATTTGATGATTAATTTTTTTTCCCCTACATTAGTTGTTACGTCACAAGGGTCCTCATTTTAAGGATTATTAACATAAAGTGGTTTAAATTGTTTCTAGTATAAATAGTAATACTGTTAAAGTATTAAACTTGACCTATCTATATGACTAGTGGAGGTAGAGAGAGACGTACTAATTGGGAGTCTGTAACTTTAATTCGGATATACCTTAATATTACATGGACACAGCAGGGTCTACGAATTGGATATTTCGATTTCTCTCAGGTACACAGCAGGCGATATTTCTCCGAATTTTCCCAGGTACACAGCAGGCGATATTTCT
>LT649735.1:0-14428 GCA_900128395.1 Stramenopiles sp. TOSAG23-2
CGTTAAGTGCACCATCGAAACGTAAAGATGCGGTTAAACTGGAGATAACTTGTGCAACTAAACGATTCAAGTTGGTGTATGTTGGGCGTTCGATATCAAGGGAACGACGGCAGATATCGTAGATAGCTTCATTATCAAGCATAACTGCAACATCGGTGTGCTCCAATAAAGAGTGTGTGGACAATACACTATTGTATGGTTCTACAACTGCGGTTGCTACTTGTGGAGATGGATAGATGGTGAAACCTAGTTTAGATTTACGGCCATAATCTACGGATAAACGTTCCAATAACAATGAACCTAAACCTGAACCTGTACCTCCTCCTACAGCATTGAAGCACAAGAAACCTTGTAAACCCGTACAGTTGTCTGCTAACTTACGTAACCTGTCCAAAACTAAGTCAACGATTTCTTTACCGATGGTGTAGTGACCACGAGCGTAGTTGTTTGCTGCATCTTCTTTACCAGTGATGATTTGTTCGGGATGGAAAAGTTGACGGTATGTACCGGTACGTACTTCATCAGCTACAGTTGGTTCCAAATCAACGAATACAGTTCTTGGTACGTGTTTACCTGCACCAGTTTCACTGAAAAAGGTATTGAAAGCATCATCACCACCACCAACAGTTTTGTCTGATGGCATTTGACCGTCAGGCTGAATACCGTGTTCTAGACAGTATAATTCCCAACAAGCATTACCTACTTGTAAACCTGCTTGGCCGATATGAATTGAGATAACTTCGCGCATTTTGTTTTATTTAAAAAGGTTTCTTTTAAAAATGTTATGGTTTTTAAAATGAATTGATATGAGTTTGTTTTTGTTTGTTTTGTTATAAAACTATTACGAAACATGTTCTATATGCATATGTACATCTATATATGTACATAAATGTGTTTATAAACACATAAAAAATAACTCGTATTACTATTGCCTTTTTTTTTGAATAACCAATAAATACATCTGTTTTTAAAAATGTTGTATAAGTCGTATTACTATTGGATTTATTGAACTTTAGACATAAAATAAGTCGTAGTACTACTACAAGCAATGGTGTGTCTATGCTTTTGAAGTATGTAAAACTAACAACATTCTATTATTAAACTTAAACGATATTTAAAATCTGAGAGTTGTGCAGTTCGATTGAAAATTAGCATAGACAGAGGAAGGGCTAAAAATCTATTTTAGACTTTTTGCACTAATTCGAATAATATCCCACCAAATTATTATATTTTGGCAGCATCGAATATATTTTATCCTTAATAATGTAGAAATTTAGGACCAGAAGTACGCTATTAATTACTTTAACTTAAGGTAAATAATAATAGATTTGTTAGCATAACCATAGCATTGAAGTTCTACACGATTTTCCATTTTCGTCTATTTATATCTATGCTTTAAGTGAATTAAGACAATAAATTTTATTCCCGTCTGGTGAATACTGGAATACTGCTGAAATGACCGGAGGCCGGAGGATCGGAGGTCGGAGGATCTGCCTAGCTCATATTTTAAGGTATTATATGGGCTGTAGCAGGGAAGAACGAAGGGAATCGAGTAGAGTAGGAGGATCTGCCTAGTGCCCTAGTCAAAATTATATTTTTTTTTAATAATTAAAAAAAATCAAATTATATAAAGTTATAAACATAAATGATAATTGTTTCAAGAGCGATGGACATGTATAATTACATCTTGGGGTGGAATAATTACAACAAACCTCTTTACCCCTTTTCCCACAACCTTTTCATTTTCCACATTTTTACGTGCGACCATTTCCGTTTCCTTTCCTTGGGAAAAAGATATATTTTTATGAACACGGTCTATAATATAATAATATTAGAAAATATAATTAATTAATAAATATTATATATATATATATTATATATAAAAATGGAATCTAAAGGTGAAGAACAAAATAATACAATAATAGATAATAATAATAATAATGAAAAAGAAAAAGCAGAAAAACAACAACAACAACGAAAGAATATAAATAAATTGGAAGAAAATGGCATGAAATCGTCATCACCAAAAAATAGAGAAAGGAAATTATCATTAGATGAAGATCCAGACTCTTGGGAAGGTAAACCAATGTGGAGACATGATAGAGATGCAAAACAATGTTTTGGTTGTAAATCAAATTTTACGTTAATATTACGAAAACACCATTGTCGTGGTTGTGGAGAAGTATTTTGTAATTCATGCACTAAATTTCGAACAAAAATATATGAGCATTATAAAAATAAACCAGTACGAACGTGTCAATTATGCGCATCTCCAAAGTTATTAAAGGTAAGCGCTGTACCCTCGTTAGGCGGTGAAGTTATTTTAATTGCAAAAAATGTTGGATTAAAAGGAGATGTAACTTCACCAACAATAGCTGATGAAATTTCCATTTTTGTAGATGATGAAGAATGTACAGGTGTACGAATAATGGGTGAATCGGATAGTAAAAATAGAAATTCCTGGGCACCTTCAGAAGCAAAACTTGGGCGTGGGGCAACCAAAATACGTTTTAGCATGGAACCTGGAGTTGGGCGAAATAAAACGTTACGTCTTCGCAATTCATCTGGTCTAGAAGGAGAAACAAAAATATCATATGATAAGCCTATAATACAACATTGTACACGTGCACCAACAAAAGGTGGAAGAATTGTTATTACTGGTTTAAATTTTGGTACGAATGTTAGTTTCATAAAACATATTATTGGTAAGAATCGATCATCATTGCAATTAAATGATAAAAATGGAAAGGGGTCGAATGACAGTAATAATAATAATATCAGTGATTTAAAAGATGAAAATACAAATAATAGAAGCAATAATAGAATTAAAATGATTCGTGATCATAGTGTTATTGAATGTTTTATTCCACCTGGTAGTGGAACTGATATACCTTTAAATTTAAATGTGTGTGGACAAATTGGACGAGGTAATTTTTCCTATGAAAGTCCTGAAATATCAGATGCAACAGAAGTAGCATCTGGTGGAGGTGATTTAGTATTAACAGGGAATAATTTTGGTTCCGATTCGCGGAAGATAACAATTACTATTATTTATGATGATTGGAATGTGCATCAAAGAAAACAAAGCATGTTAAAAAATGGGTCAAGCACTAAAAATACTACTACAACTGATGATGGAAGAAGTAATAATAATAACAATAATAATAATAATAATAACAATCAGCAACGAGAAATTGATGTAAAGAAAAGTAAAAATGAAGATTTACATACTGTCACTGCTACTGGAATACAAATATTAACTGCACATTCGAAATTAAAATGTCGTGTCCCAGCATATCCTTCTAGATCTGGAAGGTCAAGTCCAATGGTTAATGTTCGTCGAGCACGTGCAATTTTATCTGTCGATGGTCAAACAAGTAGTCCAGTCATCTTTACATATAAAGCACCCCAACCCCCATCACCTATTCCTAGTCCAAGCGTACAAACTCCAAGACGACGTTTATCTTTCTTCGGTGGTAATAATAATAATAACAACAACAACAACAATGGTAATGAGGATGGCAATAATAATAATAATGATGTACCAAATGGTAATGGAGCAAATAATGCCACTACTACTACTAATAATGGTAGTATATTGGAATTTATGAAAAACAATAGAAGACATGCCCGCTCAATATCTAGTAGTAGCAATAGGAGTAGTATAAATAATCGTCGACAAAGTAGTAGAAGAAATAGCAGAGCAATCAATGAACCGGTATTTTTGCAACAAACGCAGAAACCACCACCTTCAAGATTGGTACAAAATGATATGCAAGAAGCAAGAAGTGCAGCTGTTTTTGCCTTTTTCGGCGATGCAAGGTTGGAAGAAGCAAGGTTGGCTACTGTGCCACAGAATTGGATCCCAGATGATGAAGCTTCAGCATGTATGCTATGTGAGAAAGACTTTACATTTTTTGTTCGTAAACACCATTGTCGACATTGTGGTGCTATAGTCTGCAACACTTGCTCCAGTCAACGAACCGTCATTGGACAATTTACGATCCCAGTGCGTCTTTGCGATGAATGTTACGATCTTGCACAAATGCGAAATAAAATGCAAACATATGTATATGAAGTTAGGAGATTGATGGCGTTGCTTCCACCAGACGAAGGTGCTACTTTCCGCCAAGAAATAACAATTGCATTGGATGAAGGTGCTCGATATCGTGCTGAGCAGACTGTAATGTTAGAAGAAGCACGTGCAAATGCTAGACGTGCAGCAGATTCTTGGTCAAGGCGCTCAACATTTTCTGGTAATTTACCATCGCAACCTGGTATGCATATGGTTACACCACCATCAGAGCGACGAAGGCGAGTATCACAGGCAACATATAACAATGATACTACTAACAATCACGATGATAATGACGACGACCACCGTTATGAACGTGTTACATTTGGTAGTAATAGTAGTAGTCGGAACAGTAGTATTCGTAGAAGGAATAATAACTATAATAGAAGAAGCACTAGAAATAATCGCGGTACTGCCACTAGTATTGATTCCATTAGTTTAGATAGCAATGGTATCACATTAGATGTATCAACAATGTCTCCGGCAAAAATCAATAATAATACCAATGATTTAAATGCAAATAATGATTATAGTGAGTTTTAAAAAAAAATCATTTTTCGCATTCTTTGTAGAGAAAGAAAAAAGTTTATATATGCATTGATATTTTGAATGAAAAAGATGTTATTCTTTTATGTAGTAGGAGTAAGATGTAGAAAAATACGAGAGTTGTGATAAAATAAAACATGACGCACACGTTAATTTTTTTTTTGCTATCCCAATTGATTTACAGTCTTCTATCTATCACTTTTATATAAATAGCAGCTTCATACCATTACAATCACTGTCACAAAATTCAAAATATGATGATTACCAATTCATTTTTATATATTTAGATATGTATATATGAAGATGTGTATATATATATTCAATCTACATCATATAACATCTGATCAATCGTCTATTCATGCAAATAAAAGTGTAATATATGATTGTGTATACAAAATTATACAAATTAAATCTTCTATTATTGTAACTTTTTTATTTTTTTTTTCTTCCATTTGAAATATAATTGTTTTTTTTTAATAATAATAGGTACGAGAAGGTTTAAAAATGGAAGAAGAATCAAAATTAGAAGAAGAAGGAGGCGAGAGCATGTTGTATTGGTATCAACCTGCTTCGAAGCGTGATAGATGGCCTATTTTTATTGATCAAGATTTATATGATAATGCGAAATTGAAAAAGAAAAAAAAGGTGGAAGTCCTTTTCATTGGATATACGAGTGATAAAAACTGGGATTGGAAGCAAAAACCAATTCCTGAAACAGAAGAATGTGATTATGGCCCAATTCCGACGAGCAAAATAAAAACTAATATAGCAGAACGTTTAAATGACTGGTATAAAGATCCACCAACAACTTCAAAAAACGAAACGATGTTTCGAAAAAACAAGACCGAAGGTGTTGTAGATAATGGTTTCTGGCCAGCTATGAAAATATCAGTAGAATGGTTACGTGATAATGACGAACCAACATATCATATGATAAACAACGATTTAATTGAATATTTAAAGGGAAAGTATCCGAATATATCATTTGACAGGGAAAAATATCGTCCTGGCAGGTTGTTCTTTATGAAAGATCGAGATGATGATTTTAGTGTATGGCCAGTTGAAATTGTAGAGCAAAGAAATGCAAATGAGGGAACAGTTAAATTAGTCGTCAAAATTTTAACAGATGAGCATAATACTACAGAGGAAGTTCATGATTATGAATTGACAGATGAAATTTTACCAAATTTTGAAAGTTGGTGTCGTCAAGTTGGTATATTAGATGATGAAGAAGTAATAATGCATGATGGGTCAAATGGTACCAGTAGTAGTGGCAGTATCACTAATGCGTTTAAAGACTATGCGGATGATATTAGTATGTGTCAAGAAGCGTTTAGAAGTGTTATGGAATATTTTAAAGACAACTCACAATATGATTATTGCAATAATAAATTTATAAGAGAGATGCGAGATTTTCAAATTGATTCTTTTACTGGCAACACAGTGGTGGCAAATAACAATTCAACTACCATCACCACCACCACCACCACCACTACTATTACTAATGGTAATAATACTACTAATAATAGTAACGATAATAATGATAATAATAATAATAATAATGATACCAGTAATAACATTGATGTCGAAATAAACAATAATGAAGGTGATAGTAATCGGAAGAAATCATCGAAATCGTTGAAAAGAAAACGAAAATCAAATAATGTGGAAAATGGTGATAAGGATGGAGGCGTGCAAAGTACTTTAGATGATGTAAATGCAAAGCAGAAAAAAAAGAAAAGGAAAAAGAAGAAGGACCTTGACAATGATGTAAATACTACTACGAACGAGGATGATGATAATAATAACATAGCGGAAGACAAGAATGGGGATACAAAAGAGAAAAGAACAAAAAAGAAAAAGAAGAAAGAAAAAGTGAAAGATTCAAAAAAACTCAAAGATCGTAACAAAAAAGAGAAATCAGGAAATACCCACAAGAAAAAAGATAAAAGTATAAGCAGTGATGCTGACGGCAGTAGTAGTAGTAGTACTACTACTACTACTACTACCACCACCACTAAAAAGAAAAGAAAAAGGGAAAAAGAAGATGGTACAACAAAGAAAAAAAGGAAGAAGAAAAAAAAGAAAAAGGTTGATTTGAGTGTTGATACTAACATAGATGAGATTAATATAAATGCGAATGAAGAATTAGATGAAGATGATGCAACGCCAATTTTAACAGGACAGTCAACGCCACCACCAGCTTCTATGCCACACTTAGCCCAGCTTCCACCGCTATCAAATAATGAAACTATATCATCCCCACCAGTAAATACTGCTACTACTACTACTACTACTACTACTACTACAACGACGACGACTAAAACAAAGAAGGCAAACTCTATGCCGCTAACAACAATCATAATAAGCTCAGGGCAAAATGGCGAACCAAAACGCAAAGCAAAACATTGGTTAGATGCTGACAGCGATGAAGAAGAAACTGAGGCTGAAATTGCAAAAAAAAATAGTCCAAAAAAAAGGAAGAAGCTTAAGAAAATAAAATTGTCAAATAGTAGCAATAATAATAGTAGTAATGGCAGTAGTTCGAATGACCAAGCAGCAACATACATGCCATCAAAAACTGTTAATATGGTATTGGCGAAAAAAACAAATATTAATTCGAACAAATCTAGAATTAAACGAGGTCCATTAAAATCATGTTTAAAATCAAAAAATGCGGCGAAGAAAAGCAAAGATATACGTATACAGTTTCCAGCTGATGATAAGAAACTGACAAAAATTCGTATTATAGATAATTTTGATGATGAAGAAGGAGGCGAAAGCAGTATGATATCTGCCATGTTTCGTCGTCCAAAACCGATTGATCCATCTACAATGGAATTTCCACTCAATCAAATTATTGAACAATATGAGAATACTCTAAATCAAGAGATTTTTCATGAACAAGATAAAACAATTGTTTTCAATATTTAAATTAAAAGAATTTTGTTTTATGTACTACTTCGTACTTTCGTACGAATGATATAATCTCTCTTTCACATTAATTTAAAATGTGTAATATTATGTGTGTACATGTGGTTTTATGTGTGCGTGTGTGTGAGTAGGTGTCGACATATATATTAAGGGTGCAATAATAATGGAAATATATATGCGGAAAATACGATGTGGTATCATATTATATATCAAAAATATAAATATGTACAAATATACGGTGTACATATAAAAAATGTATTAAAAAAACAGATTTTTCATACTTCATACACCCCCCGATGACGCTAGTTTCAGCGCTATTTCTTGACCTTTTGATATATTATTTTCATTTAAAACATTTATTGGTACTTTTGCTTGAAAACGGCCTTTCTTTCCACCACCTTTAGCTTTCCATAATGTTACTAACTCTTTGCCTAATGCTTGAACTACTTCCTCTGGACCTTCAATCATAAAAGCACCAACACTTAATTCATTTCCAACACTAACAAATATGGTTACTTTCTCAAAGTTTCTTATCGATTCAACGTTAGAGGATTTTACTTCACGTATGAAACTTTTCATAAAATCACTATTACCAGATGGTAAATGCTGATATATGATATTGCTACTTTCATTGTTAAATTCAGGATGATTGGATACATTAGCAGACATGGCAGCAAAACTTTTTAATAAATTTTTCATATTACGATTGATTTCTTTTTGTGATTGTAGCAAATTTTTAATATTTTCAACATGCTTATCAACACCACAAGTAATTAATGATGTGATTTCCTTTGCATTTTGTTCCAATAGATTTGAACGCTCTAACAATCGCTCTCCGGTTAAATAAAATACTTTGGTATTTCCATCTTTACCTTTTTCTGTATTGACAAATTTGATTGCTTGTAAATCTTTTGTTTGTTGAACATGCGTACCACAGCAGGCATTAATATCAATACCATCAATTTCCATGACTCGTATTGTTGGAGAACCACCTAATTTTAAACCTTTCGCAGCTTTTCGAATATTTCCATTCTTTTCATATTCCTCATGTGTATAAAATGATGGCAACATTGATAAATTGTCCCTTATGCATTTATTTACATCCTTCTCAATAAGATGTAATTCCTCATCTTCCATTTTCAATTCACCTGATAATTCAACATAACAACTTTTATCTTTTGGTGCTAAATTCCATGATAATGTCTTTCGATTGTATGAATTTAATGCAACTGCAGTAATTAAATGTTGTGAAGAATGATGAATCATATGATCAAACCTTCTTTGAACATTAATTTTCAATTCTACATTTGTATTTTCAGGTATTGGATCATGCGTATAATGTAAAACTAATTTACCACCTGGACCAAAACGTTGGCAATTTACAACTTGTATGGATTGTTTATCATTCACAATAATATCACCAGTATCATGTGGTTGACCACCACCTTCTGGAAAAAATACTGTATCATTTAATAGTATTCCATATTTAGGCTCAATAACCTTTGGTTCATTTGATTTCTTTTTCTTTTTTTTCTTCTTCTTCTTCTGGCTTGAATCATTATTACTATCTTTGCTTTCCAATGGTGTTGAATATAATGAATTCCATATCTTTAATTCATAGCATTTTTTCACAATTGCTTCTTTACTATATTGGTATGAATCTTTTTGACATGATAAAATCCATGGCAATGATTCAAATTCTTCGTCTGTTAATTTTTCTGGTGTATTAATTAATGAGGTCATATAGTTAAAAAAAAATAATATATATTTCTGATGAGTGAATGCAAAGAATTATTAAAATTCAAAAAAAAAAAAACAAAAAAAAAAAACAGTAGTAGTTTCAAAATTATAAACACTGAAAAATAAAAGCAAATAAATGTTGTGTAATATTTATACCACTGTTGATTTTCTGTTTTTTTATTTATCCAGTGAGCATATATTATATAAAAATATATATATATATATCTATAGACGTAACTAAAAATGATAATATGAATGAGAGAAAAGATCTTTTGCCATATATACTTGTACATGTAGTACTACAGTAGGTTGCAAAAAAGAGATGATCCATGAAAACCGGCCAAAAAAGTACACAATTGTTCCATTTTTTGCGATTTTTCGTCGATTTCCTATCAAGTAGTTAAATTATATTATACTAATATTGTGCTTAAATGTAAAAATGTTGGATGAAAATGGAGGCGTTTAATCTCGGAGGGGGGTGTTTTTCCAGATCTTTTAATCTGATCGACTGTATTATGACGACAACAGTGTTTTTTTTTCTTCTTCTTCTTCACCAAATAACATTAGGTTGCATTACTACTACTACAAAAATCAATAGTAGTAGAAGAGCTAATAGAAGTATATGGATTATACGAAACGACATACAGTTAAACATGTTGTAGGGGAAAAGATCTTTACTATCAATTAACAACATTATATAGTGAACTGATAATCAACAATGATCGTTCCAACAGATAATACGAATAAAATGTTTCAAGATAACCACAATATTAGTAATAATGATAATAATAACAATCATGAAAATGAAATAGAACATTTTCAAGACTTACCAAAGTTTTTAAAATTTGGCATTAAATATGCAGCGTCAAGGTATAAAAAGACATATGTCGTCATACAATTTTTAGTGCAATTTGGATCATTACTTCCAATATTTGGTTTTGTAACAAAATCATTAGTTCTTTCTATGGTTTTGTGTGGGTATTTATTTATTACAAATTTGAACTTAGTAATGCAACCTGATTTCACAAAGGGCGTATTTTTAAATTTATTATTACATGATACAAAAATAACGAAAAAAATTAACGATAATACATTTAAGGCATGGGTTGGAACAATGGTAATTTTCCAATTCATTACACCTCCATTTCTGTTCTACTTTATAGTGTGGCAATTTGCGAATGACCCTGCAAAAATGCTTGGTCCATCAACATTTACTATAACTATTGTTATATCGATTATTGGACAAATTGCTATGATTCCCATGTTCATATTAAATAGTTGCCAAACATTAACCGATCAAGTAAGTTTGGTACATATTTCGACCATTCAAAACTATCTTGAAAAAATTCGTGATATTATCGTAAATGATAATAATAATAATGTTGGTGGCGGAGAGTATAATTTTGTTGAAGAGGGTGGTATGTCGCTTGTTGATAAATTATCCCAAGAACAGGAACAAGTAGAAAAATGGATCATGAAAATTAATAATGGAATGTCAACATTTAATACCATTCAATTATGCAATTACATTGGAGGATGTATTTTGTTTTTATTTATTGCAGCTGGAGGTTATGGTTTCGGAGCAACGATAGGATGTGCTATTTGTGCACTATTCTTATTTTGTATGATTGGTAATAATTTATATGCAATGTCAAAACCTAATATGGTTTGGGAACGAGAAAGAATATTATTATTAAATGATGCAAAAGTGTTTTTAAATTTAAAATTTGAAAGAGAAAATTTTGACATATGGTTGCAAAATCATAATATCAATTCAAGTAAAGCATTTGGTACTAAAATTACATTTGAAAGAATGCAACAAGCAGCTGGTTTATTGATATCGGCATTTGGTATTGCATTTTATGCATTGTTACAAGATATAATGAGTAACGTGTATGATGCTTGAGTAAAAACATATTGCAACACATTATTATACATAACAATATATTATATATGTTTCACGAAAGAAGACACATGGGTAAGAGTTGTTGGGTATGTGCAAATCACACTGTCTTTTTTTTCCACTTACACTAGAATATTAATTTATTATCGGATATATTTACCAGCCAAAAGGGCCAGGTATATATTTTCGTAATTTCGGTCAAATTCACATCACACGGACAACAAGCTATTCTACTAAGTACATGAAATACTATCTAAGGACTCGACGACTCGACCAGTACCTTAACCTGTTACGGTAAAATTGCCAATTTAAATTAGCATCCAGATAGCACTACCATCCTACCTGTGTGCATTTTTTTTTTTGTGGAATAATAAATTAATAAATAAATAAGAATTAATTATTTCTGAATTAATATTAATAGCCCTCTACTGGAAAGAAAAAACATAACAAAAACATTCTTGATATATATATATATATAAAAGTAAACAATTTTAATTTATCAAATAGATAAAAAAAACAAAGAAGTAAAAAGATTATAAAAACGAAAACTTTGTCAAACAATAAGAAGAATATACACAACATCATTTTTTATTTTTTTTTTAAATTCCTTCTTCAAAATGAGAACCTTAATTTTATTGCCCATTACAACAATAATGTTACTGCTTCTAGATTTAAAGCTAGTATGCAGTTTGAATGTCGTGGCTTCTTCACTTATTGATGCTGGTCGCGAGACTCCCAAGCTAGATGACGATGTACTAGAAGTCGTTAAATCCATAGAAGAACGTTATTCAAACCACCCCGGGTTCCGCCATTACTTTTGGGACTTTATGGCAAAAGGTGATTATGATTTACAATTTTTAAGAAAGTATGCACTTCATTATTATGAACACGTTCGCGTATTTCGCTTATATTTAGCTGGTGCAATGACTGCAGTACCGGTCGAAGAATTTCAAGTCACGCTTAGTGAAATTATAGCAGATGAATTTGGTGTACGTTTATACAATGAACCTGATGTAGATGGTCACCCTAAATTGTTTCGACGTTTTATGCGGAGTTTGGGATTAACAGAAGACGATTGGGAAACTGTTTCAACTGGCAAAAATCTAATTGAAGGCATTGCACATTATAAACGCATTCATTACGGTCTTTTCAACGGTGGTTTAGCTGAGGAAATAGTTGGTGCTATTATTTTTGGTATGGAACGTACTACACCTCATCGACATAGTCGAGTGTTGGATGGCCTGAAAAAATTTAGTGATAGAACTGGGCATGAAATTGACTGGCAATTTTTCAGTGAACATGTTGGAGTAGATGATTATCATAATAATGCGCTTCTTTTCCCTTTACAATCATGGTTTCTTGATCCAGTAAAGGTCGATCGTATGATGCAAGGTGCAACAGCATCGTTTGATGCTCGAAAAGGATTTCTTGATGATCTGGCCACAACCATGGGTATCACAAAGCCACCTACATCACAGTCTTGCACTGCTAGTTTGAGCTCGCCGGTGCATATTGACAAGATGCCAGAACTTGTCAAAGGTGTAGAGTGGATGCCATTATCAAGCTTACATGTTCACGAAGACATTGATGAAGAACGTCGTTTAGCATTGCTTGCTTATATGAATATCACTCTTCAGCAACAACAATTGATGACAATTTCTGCCATATCTGTATCAATTGAAGGTGTTGTAATTGATGGTCACCATCGATTGTCGGCATTAGCATCATTAGGATATACGGAAGTTCCTTGTTGTATAATCAATTATGATCACAAGAATATACGTGTACATGGGAGTACAAAAATTCGCGTCAAAGAATTTGCAACTCAACATCAACACGAACTGATGCCTCCTAAAAGTACAAGGCACACTGTCGTAGGATGTGATGGAAACGAACATCCTATTGCGGTTTTATCCCCAGTAATTTCACTTGCAGGAAAGCAACCATGATTAACAGAACATGTGAAAAAGAAATTAAAAGAAATGGTTTATTATAATACAAAATGAAAAACAAAAGAATGTTAAAATAATTAATAGAAAAATAATTTTATTATTTTTTACATGATGTGTGGCTGCACCGCACAGATTTAAAAATATGATTTTATAAAATAAAAAAATAAGATTATGTGCATATTTAATACTTTCGAACAAGAGTTCGTATTTAAATTGCATTAATTAAAGACTAAGATTACACATCATATGTGCACAAAGGAAAAAATAAAATCTCAGAACACAATATAAACAGTGTTTTTATAAATTATTTTTGTATAATGTATACCAGACGTAAAACAGTACTTCCGAATATTTATATCTCTCCTCAAAACACACTTTTATAATCTCTGCTGCTGCTTCTTTTGCTTTGTTGGTCCCGTATTATATGCACCTGGAACGCATGGACATATTCTACTTGCTTCTGGACTTTTATCACTACAATCACTTTTTTTCCCTCCTCCTGGATTATCATGTATACAAAATCCTTCCTCTTTCTTCTGACTTTCTTGTAGAATCAATGCTGGAGTATATCCTTTGTTTGAATATTTTGTATGTGTTTTACAACCTGCAGGACAATCGATAAGTGAGGTAATACGACTGCAATCATTTAAATATTGAAAGCCTTCTGATGCACATTTACTTTTATCTGTATTACTACATACTTCATCACAACTTAAACCTTTTGTCCCAACTAATATTTCAATATGCCCGGGTAAACTTCTTTGTTTACCACGATGATAACCATATTGCACCAATGCACCAAATGTCCCTACACCAGCTTCACATGGAGACATACCAGCCATTGCACATTTTTGTTGAAACGTTTCTTGTTTCATCCATGAATTTACCTTCAATTTAGAACCACAATTACCAACATGACGTTGCCCCCTATCTGAAAAAGTAGATTGTTTTCCTAAATGTTCTAACATATTATATTGCAATACTCGAAATGGATTTACATTACGACGTGGGTCACCAAATTGTCGCTTACCTTGACTATTGACAGCGGAAAAATATTCCGTAAACAAAAGATCAACTGGCATCATATTTTGATTTGTCATTAAATAATGAATAAACGGTGGAATTTCAGCACATTTAATTACAATACCACTCATACCTACCCCAACTCGAATCGTTGACCAACCACGTTGATCGGCTCTTAAAATAGCAAATTTAATCATATGCATACCTTGTGGGCATAATTCAAAATCATCCTCTAAAATTAACATATTTTCACAT
>LT649736.1:588-14954 GCA_900128395.1 Stramenopiles sp. TOSAG23-2
GTATTCGTAAAAATATACATCAACCATCCACACATGAGAAAGCACCTTTGGATGAAGTGACGTTTCAAATGATTGGGGATGATTACAATGCTACTCGCAAAATGTTAGACGGGATACGTGCGAAAAGAACTAAATTTATATGTGTAAATGACGATATGAAAGATCCATCAAATGCTGTAATACAAGTGCTTCAAGATTTTTTCCATGCATTGTACCCAATTCCATCACCATTTGAATTACCAAGTGGTATCGTAAATGAACTGTTGGAGATAGATTTAATACGTGAAGAAGTGGAGAAAGCGAAAATAAATAGGCAACGAATGCATTTATTATTGGTTGGATTGTTTGTATTCGTTGCAGGTGTTTATTGCAAAATGTGGTTCTTCGTAAAAAATAATAGTGACTAAAAAAAAAAGACTAAACTTTTAAAATGTAATGATACAAGAATAATTATGTTGTTGTGCATCACTTAAAACTTTTGGTTGTATTATAATAAAAAATATTTAAAAAAAATTATTATGTTGTGCTTTCTTTATACCTATTATAGAGCTATACATGTATATACATGTAGTGTTTACGTTATGTCATAGCATATCAATAGCACTATGCCTATTATTAGCGATAGCACTGTAATAGCATTAGTTTGGCAAAAAAGAAACTCGTACTCTATCATACTTTTCACTTTTTTCAACACAGCAGCTTTTTTCTTTTACACAAGTTTTTTCAACGGGGGGTAACCACAAAGAAGTTTAATAATTTACTAGTAGCACATCAGCACAAACAATATAAAACGAAGTTACATAGGGTCTGCCTATATATGTCAATATTATTTTTCCCAATGTAACGCTAAAATTTAAATACACCTACTCTACCAGAATTTTCATATCGTTCCATTATCAACAATTATAAAAACGAATGATGAATATTGCATAGCATCATATATTTCATGTCAATAAATATTCGAGGAGGATTTCTACATGGCATTTTGTTTTTCTAAAAAAAAGTAAGGGGAGAGTTTGTAAATATATTCGTGTATAATACATATAATGTATATCGAGATATCTATACACACACACACACACACACACACACACATATATCAATATTCGATACAACTTACGTGAAACTTATATTATATATCACGTTTAACATATAATCATAATGAAAGTCGATAAACGTTCATTTCGTTGTATATATTTATTATTTGTATTAGTTCTTTTATTATTTGATTTTTGTGTACCATTAAATAAACAAAATAACAAAATAGTTGATAGTAAAGAACTAAAAAAGGGTAGTAGTAGTAACAAAAATAATAATATCGTTAGGAAGAAGGACGAAAAACTAGATGATGGCGATAAGCATAATTTGAAGAAATCGCAACATTTTATTTCATTACAAGATAGCGAGAACGATGATGACGAAAGCACTATATTAATAGAGAAAAATGGAAATGGTAATAGAGAAGCAAAAGGTGGAAGTGGCGGTGGTGGTCAATCACGCGGTGGTAGTAAAAGCAAAGGTGGTTCCAGCGGTGGTGGTTCAAAAGGCGGCTCCAGCGGTGGTAAAGGCAAAGGCGGCTCCAGCGGTGGTAAAGGAAAAGGTGGTTCAAAAGGTGGTTCCACCGGTAGTAAAGGCAAAGGCGGTTCCAGCGGTGGTAAAGGCAAAGGTGGTTCAAAAGGTGGTTCCACCGGTAGTAAAGGCAAAGGTGGTTCAAAAGGTGGTGCAGATAAAAAGAAATCTGGTGGTAAAACAAAGGGAAGTGCAAAATCTGGTGACAAAAAGAAAACAGGTGCAAAAAGTGGTGGAAATAAAAAAGCATCTGCGGCACAACGAAAAGCATCTTCTGCGAAATCAAAATCAGATAAAAAAGCAAAAGATAAAGCAAAGAAAAGATCGAAGGCTATGAAAAAATCGAGTAAATCTAGAGGTAAATCCAAAAGTAAGAGTGGAGGTAAATCCAAAAATAAGAGCAAGAAAGGTAAGAAAGGTAAGAAAACTAGTTTAAGTGATAAATTGGAAAATTTCAAAAACAAATTTCAATTTGTAAAAAGATCACCTGGTGAATTATGTAAACCAAATGGTGAAGGTGGTAAAAATTGTTTCCCAGTAGAGAAATATCCATTAAAAGAAGCAAAAAAACGTATGAATGGATGTTGTCGACCATGTCAAGAAAATTTTCAAAATGAATTATCATTTCTTCAATTGCCATCAAATGTTGAAAAAGTAGCAACAGAACGATACAATGCATATGCTTCGTATCATCATTTAAAATCACATTTACAGTTTAATCACAAACTAGCAGTGGCAAAAACAGCAACAGCAACAGCATCTTCTGGAGAAAATAATCAAAAATTGATACCAACGGCAGTGCCTTCATTAGCATTTATAGAAACACATTTATTAAATAACAAAAATAGCAATTCTATATCAAATGTGGATAGTGGACGACCAACGAATATAGATGATGAATTTCGTTTTTCAAGCGCAAAAGCTGAAAAAGGTGGTAAAAAGAAATCTAAAGGTGGTGGTGGAAAGAAACCTAAAGGTGGTAAAGGTGGAAAGAAACCTAAAGGTGGTAAAGGTGGTAAAGGTGGAAAGAAACCTAAAGGTAGTACAGGTGGAAAGAAACCTAACGGTGGTAAAGGAGATGCTACACGAAATAAACCAATGGCTAGTGGGGAAGAAATACAACAAATGTTACCATGTTGTCCGATATGCTCTGAAGAATTTTATGCACCAACCGATTTTAATGATTTAAATGCATTTATTGAATTTAAAGAATCATTACAAAAACGACAAGCAAACAGAGACATGGAAGCCGATAGTAGTAGTAGTAATAATAATGATAATAATAATAATAATAATGTTAACGACAATGACAATAATAATGAGGACGACGACGAAGACGACGACGATGATGATCAAGAGGTAGATAATACTAGTGAAAATAATGATGCTGCATCATTTCGTTTTGCAACCGTACGAACTAAAAAAGGTGGCAAAGGCAAGAAAAAATCGAGTAAGAAAACTGGTAAAACCAGTACTAAAAAAGGTAAATGCCCTAAAGTAGGTAAAGCTGGTAATAAAGCTGGAAAGAAAAAAGGTATTGTATTTGCCCCTGTTGATGGTTGCAAACCAACAAAACCAGCAAAGCATGTTCCACCATCTGTGGCCAAAGCATCAGATACATTGGAAAAACGATTAACTAAAAAAAGTTTGATGAAAACATGTTGTAAAATATGCCCAGGGGATCGTTATCCTGGTTTAGGATTGAATGCATTGCAACCAGCATTTATTGAATTAATGTCAAAAAAAGCTGAAGATGCATGTTGTCCTATATGTCCAACATTAGCATCTTTATCTATGGCTGGTGCGGAACCATTTGGTGGACCATTTGGTGAAGGTGTTGGTAACATGGCTGATGCAATGACAAAAGCAATCAAATCTTTATGTAAATGTTATCCAAATTGTCCAGAACTTATTGTACAAACAGTAAAAGGTTGTCGTCCACAAGATATTAAAACGACATTAACTAGTTTTATTGAAGTGGATGAATTGTGATGATTTTATTTTAAAACACATTTTTATTTTTTTGTTAGTTTGTTTATAATTTCTTTTATATATATACACAGTATAGAGTGTATATCCGATATGATAAAGTTTATTCTAATTATGTTTAGCGGATATTATTATTCCTCTCCCGGACTATAAACAGTCATTTTGGTAACTTAAACCGGTTCAAACCCAACACATTGAATCTTCCTCACGGGAGATGGTATATATAATGCTATGTCGAGTTAACTCGTCCTCACGGGAGATGGTAATGTAATATGTAATGTTAATGTAGTCGGTAATGTTAATGCTATGTCGCTGCTAATTAATACCCTACATGTTAACTCTTCCTGTGGTAATGCTATGGTAATGTAATGTTAATGCTAGTATGTCGCTGCTAATTAATACCCCACACGTTAATCTTCCCCCCGTTACACAATTTCAGTTATTCACACAATAGCAGCATAGCACCACCATCATCAAATAGCACAAATAACATGTAAAAATAGAATTAAAAATCTCGAAATGATTTTATAGAAACGTGTACCTCTTTGTGAAAGTTGTTGTTGCAAACAAGAAATAGTAGTAGTAGTAATACAATCGGTTGTTGGGAAGTAGTTCCAATTACCTTTGGACGATAGTACGTGATAATATATATTATATAATATATATAGTATAGTTATAATTTATATAAGTTGAAAAAAAAATTAATAATTATATTATAAATTTTAATATTTATTTATATACACATTTCAGTTATATTTATTCGTACTTTTTTTTAGTTAAAATTGTAAGATAGTATTATATAATAAAAACAAAAAGAAAAACATAGTTAAAGAAAAAAAAATAACATAATAACGACATCATGAGCAGAGGATATCATAATGGTCAAATGATGCAGCCAAATAATATGCAACAACCAGGTCAAATACCAGTACAAATGTCACTTGGTACACCTAAGAGTAATCAACAACAAGGTGGTTTTGGTATGAATAAACAAATGGGTAGCAGAGGTATGCCAATGCAACAACTTGGTAATATGAACCCAAATATGCAACAACAACAAATAATACCAAATAGCGCAAATAGCCAACGTATACAACATAGTTCAGGCTCGCTCCCGGTCTCTCGTAAATCTTTATCTGCAAGTTTCTCTAGTTCCATGCGTGGTTCCACTGCCGGTAGTAATTGGGATAACCAAACGGGTTTAAATGATGACGATAATGTAAGAGTGGTTGTACGTTGTAGACCTATGAATGAAAACGAACGTAATCGTAATGATAGGCAAGTATTGTATGTAGAAGAAAGTCAAACTGCCGTTACCTTGCGTGCACCGGGTGGTGGAGGGCGTGAAGTGATGAAAAATTATCGTTTCAACATGTGCTTCTTACCAAAAACATCGCAAGAACAATTTTTCAACAATTGCGGTATACGAAATTTATTAGATTCTGCTTTAAATGGATATGCGGCAACTGTATTTGCATATGGTCAAACTGGTAGTGGAAAAACATTTACTATTTCGGGTATTGAGGAACGTATAAGTGATGATACGAGTGGATCGCAATGGGATGGTTTGATACCACGTAGTGTTCGTTATGCATTTGAACGTATAGCTGCCAGTCAAGAAGGGACAACATATAGTGTACGTGCATCATTTGCTGAAATTTACAATGAACAAGTATATGATTTGTTAAATTTACAATCTGGACCATTGCAAGTACGTTGGAATATACGTAATGGTTTCTTTGTACAAGATTTATTTGTAGTGGAATGTGAAAATACAAGTGATGTCATGGCTGTAGTGAAAGAAGGACATCGAAACCGTCGTGTTGGTTCACATGAATTGAATATGGATTCATCACGTTCACATAGTTTATTAACATTACATTTGGAAAGTGAAAGTATTGATTCAGATGATGGTAAGTATTATCTTGTTTCGGATTTGTTTTTTGTCATATTATATTATATTATTACATATAAATATCATCATACTCGCTATATTTATATCATATATATATATACTAACATTATACATATATACACACAGGACATACCATGGTGAAATTTGGTAAAATGGTATTTGTGGATTTAGCAGGTAGTGAAAGATTGAAACAAACACAATCAGATGGTGTTACACGTACGGAGACGGGTATGATTAATCAATCGTTATTTACATTAGGTAAAGTTATTAGTGCATTAGGCAGTAAAAACAAAAATAAAAGTAAAGATTCCAAATTTGTTCCATATCGTGATAGTAAATTAACGAAATTATTAATGGATTCCCTTGGTGGTTCATGTTTAACACTGATGGTTGCATGTTGTTCCCCATCGGAAGCATATATGGAAGAAACATTATCTACCTTGAATTATGCAACACGTGCACGTAATATTCAAAACAAACCAATGATACAAATGGATCAAAAGGAACAATTGATTTTTAATTTAAGGCAAGAGGTTAAATTATTACGGTTGGAAAATGATTTTTTACGACAACAATTATCGATACATAATGGTGGTGTCATTCCATCTAGCCCATATACAAGTGGAAGGAGTGAAATTGGTACTCCATTGAATGGGACGATGACACCACGATCACCTGGATCTGCAATTGGTAAAAATAAACCAGGAAAAGGTGGTGCAGGTCCACCTGGATTGCCATTAAGTCCACAAACGCAAAACAATGGTAGTGGTGGTGGTGCATATAGCAGAGCACCACCACATCATGTACCGCCATTAAGTGGACCACCAAATAGCAGCAATGGTGGTGGAAAAGCGTATAGTAGTAATAATGATGGCAATGGTCCACCTGGATTGACGCAAGCGCCACCACCTGGAATAGCACCGAAAACAAACGGAAGAGGAGTACGAGGTCCTTCCCCACGTGCGCCTAAAACAAAATCATCGGTTACTGATACGCAAATGCAAAAAATGTTATCTACGTATAGACGCGAAATTGAACGTTTGAAAACGGAAAATCGTGAAGTACGTGCAAGGGGTAGCGTAGCAGAACGTGGATATCGGGCAGTTATGGCGGAAAATGAACGTTTATGCAATAAATTAGAACATTTGGAAGAGATTTTTGTTCATCAATCACGACAAACACCATGGCCAAAAGGAGAGGAAGGTGGTCAAGGTAGTTCCAAGAAAGATAGTGGAGAATGGGAAAAGAAAATTGATGAAGGTGGTAAAGATAAATTTATACGTAAAATGAAAGCGGAAAATTCATCTTTACGTATACGTGTTCAACGATTAGAAAAAAGCTTGAAGCAAGGGGAAGGTAATAAATTCCGACAAATTGATCCAGAAAAGAAAAATAACCGTGAAAGTGAACGTGATGTCATTGCATTGCAAAAAATGAACGTGGAATTGCAAAATAGGTTAGAAAAATATAGGAAACGTGAAATGGAATTATTACGTGCATTGAAAGCACAACAGGCAAAGGCACAGCGACGAAAAGTTCAAGAAAGTAGCAATAACCCAGTGCAACGAAGAAGTAATAGTACATTGCAACAACAAAGTCAATAATATATATATATATGTGAAAAATATACACGTGCATATGTATATATATATGGGATTTTGCATTTGTGTTTTTTTGTTTTTATTTTGTTGATGTACATGATGTTGCTTTGAAGTCACTTTTGAAAAGAGACATAATATGTGTGAAGTTTGTGAGTCAAAAAGCAGCATCAGGGTGAATGAAAAAATGGAGAATTTTGAATAAAAATGCGCACGATACTTTTTTACATACTCGTATTAGAATATGTTTGATGCGGGGGTGTGTGTGCGTGGTATGTGGGGTGGGAGTATTTGTGGTGGTGTGGTGATGAAAGTAAATCTCTAAAATATAAAATTTATACGTATAAGAGTTAAGAAAAAGTATATAATGTGCTTAAAAATCTAAAAGTTTATAGAAAAAATATATATTTAAAAACAAAATACGTGTATGACATACCAGGAATTGTCAAATGTCGAATGGGTATTAGAGGAAACAAAAAATTAAAAATTATATGTACGACGACGCACATATTTATTTTTAAATGATACATATTTTGTTTATACGGTTGTTAATGTACGTTCGTATATCGTATATATATATACTCTTTATAACTCTTTTTTGAAATTTTTTGCGTTCCTTTTTTCACATATTTCTTTTTATTTATTTATATATAGTGTTGGTCAATTCATTATTTCTAATAGTATAATTTTGAATGAACTAAAGAATTAATAGAACTAGGAATAACAACAGTATAAAGAATATCTACTGGTAACATTTATTGAAGAAAGTAAATAAAAAAAAGATAATACAATGGCATCATTAACAACTAATCCATCACTGGCAAAACGACAACGTACGTCGTTAAAACCATCTACAATTGAAGGGTTAAAACAAAAACGGGCACCACCACCAATTACAATTGGTATATTAGTTTTACCAGCTGGAATAGAATCTGCTTGCGGGATCATGTTAAATATATTACAATATTTAAATATTCGATCATTATGTAATGTGAAACGATCTTCTTTAATACAACAATGTAGGAAAGCATTTGGATCAAATGATTTTGAACGTGTACGTGATATAGCATTGTGTCTTAGTTATGAAGGTAGAAGAAGTATAAATGAGTTGATACTTTCACATCCAGCAAGAAGACTTTATTTATTAATTGAAAGATATAAAAGAGAGTTTCCACGTAGGACACCTTTCGTATGTGCATGTGAACGCGGACGTATGAATGATGTAGAATTATTTGTGAATCTTCACCCTTTTCACAAGTATATTACTAATCGTGATGTGAATGGCTACAGAGATGATATGACATTGAAAGATATGGTGAGTCAAGTCGGTACAAATAGTTATGATAATGATCGTACACCTTTAATGGCAGCTGCAGGACACGAACATTTCCAAGTAGTTAAATATTTGATTGAACAAGGTGAAGCTGATCCTAATATTGCAGATAGTTATGGATATAATGCATTACATGATGCAGCAGAGACTAACAGAGCAAATACTGAGTTGATTCAATTGTTATTAACTCATATGCCTCTTGATAGTATTAACAAGAAGACGTCCGGGGGAAACACTCCCCTGGACAATGCATATCGATATAATGGTAGTCCAATTCAACAAGAGATCATTGCACTTTTACGTTCAAAAGGTGGAAAAGCAAATAAATTTGATGCAAATGGTAATCGTATAGAATAGTCCAATTCAACAAGAGATCATTGCACTTTTACGTTCAAAAGGTGGAAAAGCAAATTGTTATGATGAAAATGGTAGAGATGTAGGAAGAGGCAATGGTGATTTAAATCATTAAAAAAGGAGAGGAGAGATTGGGAAAAGGGGAAAAGATTAAAACACATATAATTAAAAACATAAATATCAGCAGTATGTATCTTTTCAAAATTATAACATTTCAGAGTGTAATTAAGTTCTCCTCTCTTTACAACAAGAAATGTGTTTTGACTCTGCCTGGTCTGATTAAAATGGTCTTCGTGTTGGTCTTTTTCAAATTAATAGAAAAGTGTTGGTCTTTTTTATTAAATACATCATTATATATATATAGTAATAACATAATGAGTGACAAAAAAATATAAACATATATATACAAATATAAAAGAACATATTGAATATATATACATATATTATATTACATTACATCATGGCATCAACAATTACTAATACAACACAAGCAAAACGACTAAAGCAATCAACGGTGAATGCATTACAACAAGAACCGGAACGGGAAATTACAATTGGTATATTAGTTTTACCAGCTGGAATAGAATCTGCTTGCGGGATCTTGTTAAATATATTACAATATTTAAATATTAGATCATTATGTAATGTGAAACGATCTTCTTTGATACAACAATGTAGGAAAGCATTTGGATCAGATGATTTTGAACGTGTACGTGATATAGCATTGAGTCTTAGTTATGAAGGTAGAAGAAGTATAAATGAGTTGATACTTTCACACCCAGCGAGAAGACTTTATTTATTAATTGAAAGATATAAAAGGGAGTTTCCACGTGGTACGAGGCGCAGAGATGCAATACCAACACCTATCGTATGTGCATGTGAACGCGGACGTATGGATGATGTCGAATTATTTATGAATCTTCATCCTTATCACAAGTATATTACTAATCGTGATGTGAATGGCTACAGAGATGATATGACATTGAAAGATATGGTGAGTCAAGTCGGTAAAGATAGTGAAGGTGTTGAATGTACACCTTTAATGGTAGCTGCATGGGGCGAACATTTCCAAGTAGTTAAATATTTAATTGAACAATGTGAAGCTGATCCTAATATTGCAAATAGTGGTGGATGGAATGCATTACATTATGCAGCATGGAATAACAGTACGAATACTGAGTTGATTCAATTGTTATTAACTCATATGTCTCTTAATAGTATTAATAAGAAGACCAGGACGGGATTTACTCCCCTGGACTATGCATATGCTAATAATCGTAGTCCAATTCGCCAAGAGATCATTGCACTTTTTTACGTTCAAAAGGTGGAAAAGCAAATTATTATGATGAAAATGGTAGATATGTAGGCTAAGGAGATGGCAATGGTGATATTTAAATCATTAAAAAAATTTACGTTAAAAAAAAGTGTTATGATATAAAAAAATACTTTTCAACTTTTTTCTTTATATTTATATATGCTACGAGTAGTTGATACGAAGTTCGTACCACCATCTATTTACCTTCATTTTCTGGTAATTCTCTAGATTTATGGGAATATCAACACACTAGTGTGAGATAGATTATTTCAGTTATTGTATTCTTATTGAAGAGTAGGAAAAGTATCATGAGTAAAATTAAAACAATAAATTATGCGTAAATTAAATTATACGAAAAAAATATATTATATATTTTTAGTTTTCTTTTGGTTTGTTTTCCTGTTTGATGCATGGAACATAGCAACATTTTAGTTGTATGAGCGAGGGCCACACAACATGTTTTCTTCTTTTCTTTCCTTTTCTTTCACGCACACACCACATCTTAATCTCTCTTCTCGACGTGCATTATCATACTACTTATTGACATTTGAAAGTCCATCATATATCCACAAGGATCCAACATGTTAAACAAGATTTTTACAAATTTTGATCATTGCCAGCATTATCATAAGGCTATATATATATATATATACAAATGTTAGAGATTCACTTTGTTCACTACGTATATACGAAGATATATATATATATATATACATGTTACTAACTTACATTTCCACTATTTTCAACATTGGTATAAACATCATCACCTTTACTTGTACTACCAAAACTATCATAACTAGCTTGTTGTGCTTTGCATGTTATTAACATGAAACTAAACATTATACCATCTTTTACTAAACCAAAGATATATGCCCATAATGCACTATTTGGCATTAATTCTTCACTTTTAAAATAAAATTTATTCAATAAAATACCAGCTAATAAATAGACGCATACAACAATAATGAAAACAATTAAAAAAATTTCAAAAAACGTTGTTTCACTTTTACAACCTGCATCACATGCGATACATGTTGGTATATTAAAATCATATTGGCATGTACCAGCTGGATTTGTTGCTGTAAAAGTAGCTTTTGTATAATCATCTTTTGTAATATGAACATTTGGATCACAAGTAAATGTTGCAGTAAATGTACGTGGTAAACCTTTAGGGCAATCGGCTGGTGAACCATTTCCCAATTCCAATGTTACTTTATCTTTTGCATTTGTCCATTTTGCAGTTGAATCCCATTGTGATAATATATAACAACGAGAGGTTACTACTGATGCTTGAGTTTGTGTTGCCATTCCTTGTGTAACTTCATCTGGATCATCTGGGCATTTTTGTGAGCTAGTGGAACACAAATTTAACGTATATTCATACCCTTTATCATTTGCAGTTAATTGCAACCCTTTTAAAACACCGAAATCTTTTTTGATCCCAGCAGTTGGTGAGGATGGTTCCGTATCAATCCCACATAACGGTGCAGCTAATACCATTATATTATTTAATAATAATTGGATTGCCATTATCATTATGCATGATGATATTAGTAATTTCATTTTTTTTTTCGACTCTTAAAAAATCTTTGTTTCGTTAACTATTTTTTTCGTAGTATGTATATTGCTATTATGTAAGTATTATTTCTTTCGTTGTTATATATAGCTGTAGATGCTTTTTCTATTCTTTTTGTATTATCTATACTCTCTTCTATTGTCTCTTTGCATAGATATATTAATATATATTCAATTTTGTTGTTTGAAATTTTTTTTGGATATTGGATATGGTTAGTAGTAGGGTTTTACGTGGGGTATTCTAATTTCCCATTCAAGTATAAATTATGTGTTATTTGAATGGGTAATAGTAATGCTATGTACATCCTAAATGCCCAAATCTATAACCATTTACCTCCTACGATTATTTAAACAAGTTAAATTATTATAAGTGCATAAGTGCATAACAACTTCTTGAACTGTGCAACTATATTACTATACTTCACACATTTACTTCTAAAAAAGATTGTTGCAAGGATAATAGAATTATTGCCTCTCAGGTTAATACATTGTTCTTTTGGAGAGAGTAGAAAATTTCTCATGAGTAAATTTTACGAGCATACTCTGTGGTAATATTTTTACACAATCAATGTTAAATTATATTTGAATAATATATATGATATGATAACTTAGATTTTAACCATCTTAAATAATCTCACGAATACTATCATAACATAAGAAGAGTGTTTTTGTAAAAATCATAATCACATACGAAGCGAGTTCGTAAATTTTATCTACACCAACCTCTATAATTGATAAGAATATCTTTATGCGTTTCTAAATGAGCATTAAGTAACTCATCTTCATATGTATTCGTGTCATATTCTAAACACCATTTTGTTATACTAGTTACCGTAAAAAATGGACAAGTACTGAAACCGTAGCTTGTGTAAAAAAAAGGTACAGCCCACAAAACTTTCTGATACTTTGGTGAAGTTCGTAACCCTACACTGTCATTTATAAAAAAGTAAGTGCCATCTTTTAACATACGCGTAACGTACTTAGTATGTCGTTGTCGTGGAATACAATCTAATAATCCCGCTTTAAGAAATCGCTCGTCTTGATTTCTTCCTAAAATTGGTTGGCAAAGCGGTTTCATATCCTTCAATGCTTGGCATTTTACTCTGATCCCAATACCTCCACCCATTACACCATTTTCAGACTGTTTGTGTTCTTGATAACGCAAAACATCGCTATTGTCATCCATTAGCCAAGACTCTACTTTTTCCATATCTGATTTACTTAAGATACTATCCACATCTCGTGTTATACATACATCAATTGTTTGATCTACAAGTGGACGATATCGTTCTACCATAGGATTCAAACCATCACGGCATTGTATCAATTGAATAGGGTGTGTTTTTGATGACGTTGCAACTTTTTGTACAAAACTTTTAAGTACGAGATTATCTTGAACCGATTTATCAATATACAATCGCAATTCCCAATCAGGAAACCATTTTTCAGCCGCTTTCACATTATAACGTAAACCAATAAGATATTCTGGTAATCTTTTCAAGTTGTTCATGTCAGCGTACAAACACCATGCTATAACTTTACGAGGAAATTTTGTATTAATTTTTGATTCGTCACTATTGGTGCTGATATAGTCGCTAGAAATAACACTTTTACAATTATTAAGTGCATATAACTTTGCAGTAACTTCAATTCTCAATTGTTTGTGTTCCATATCATTTTTTTTGTTTGAATTTGGTAATTTTTTAATGGTTTGAGGAATTTTATAATTCTGCCTTTTCTCAAAACATTGTAAAGTCGTATCCTTTTTTATTTTTTTGCTGGTATGAACAATATTACTGTTCTTTTGTTTCCTGGTTGGCATGTTCTTACGTTTACCAGATTCCATCATCGGCATCTTCCCATTACCATTACCACGGTCACTTTGTCTTCTACCAATATCCATAGTATTATTATTATTACTACTATTACTACTTTTATTATTACTACTACTATTATCATTCATCCCACCACGTAAACGTAAAATAAGTTGTATCGTAGATTCTTTTTTTATATTGCATTCTACAACTGTGGATCTATCCTCTACGTCTTTGCCATTAAAAATTAATCGTTGTGCACTTGGTGGGATACCTTCTTTGTCTTGAATTTTACGCTTTAATTCAAGAATCGTAGTTGTCAATGTAACATCATGTAACACAAGGAGTGGGCTACTTATTGGCTTCACAAATATTTGAAATGTATTATGGATGTAAGTATCGATATCCTTTACTTTTGAATAATTAAGTAATAATTTGTTGCCCACGATCGACTCCAAATACGCAGCTACTTCGGTATGACCTTTCGCTCTTGCCACATCCAACGGAGTACGGCCATTATCACAACATGTGGTCGCATTCAATCCCCATTCGATACCGAGCACGACGGAGTCTATCTTGCCATTCCACGCCGCCGCCCATAACATGGTTGCTCCTTTGTTTTCCCCACTTGTTAGTACAACGTCGGTGTTCGCGCCGCATGCATATAGCGACTTCATTACATCGAGATGTCCTTTTTGTGTAGCTATGTATAAAGGTGTACATCCATTTTTAATTGCTTGATTCACATCGATACCTTTTACCTTCAAAAGCATCGATACAATCTCGTTATGGCCTTCCCATGCTGCCATCCATAAAGGCGTTTGTCCATATTTATCTGCTTGGTTCACATCGATACCTTTTACCTTCAAAAGCGTCGATACAATCTCTGTATGGCCTTTCTCTG
>LT649737.1:0-14953 GCA_900128395.1 Stramenopiles sp. TOSAG23-2
ATGTTTTTCCTTTGTTTTCATGTAATGAAATGAAAAATCCATCATCATAACAATGTTTTAGTATAATTTAGGTTGAAAATGTTGATTTTAATGAAATTGGATGGAAAATATGCGCAATCCCATTGTTTTAGTGCTAGCTAGTGTTATTTATAGTACAAAGTAAATCTCAATTATATACTGCTGTACAATATATATCTACGCCACATTTTTGTTTTTATTTGTAACATTTTACTTCAACCTTTCCAACCATTCTTCTTTGCAATAGCAAACCTATTTTCCCAATCTTTACAATTATATTTGTTAGCATCAGTACACGGATTTCCCTCGATGCAACTACAACCTTCAACTCGTTCTACGTTCGTGCTACTGATAGTGACATTACTATCAGCAGCTATACGAGCTCTCACTTTCTCCATATCTTTTTGATATTGGTCTGGATTTTCATAAACAACAACAGTATATGACCGCGGTTCATCTTCATATGTATACATCTGATCAAATGCTTCCTTACCATCTTCCAATGTTATTTTTGGTTGGAAAGGAATAGGTAAATCACTCATTTCTAGTTTATGCATGGCTTCTAATGTCATGTTATTTAAAAGTGCTAGTTTACATCCGGGCATTACGTCGCTTAGACAATAATCTTCATCAATTTTCTCTACATTTATCTTACCATTCTCTATTGGAAATAACTCTTGATATTGCTGGTAAATCATTTTCACTTTGCCAGTATCTACCCTTCTAGCAATCTCGGCCAGCCTCTCTGTTTCCTTCTCAATAATTCCATAACCTTCCGCTAACTTTTGCCGTAATCTTGCTACTTCAGCTTGATAATCTTTTATATCGTCTATTTTAATCTTCGTAGAGTTTTTTATTTCTTCAGTTATTACAATATTGATACTTTGCGGTACAGACACGCCGCTCCCCATATGGTTATTTTATTGTGTTATATATTATTTGATATTGTACTGTGTGTGTATATATATCTATATATCTAGATGAACGTATTGTTATTCTAATATCTATCTATTTATCTACCTATCTATCTATCTATATATTATATAACGTATCCCACAATCCTGGCAATAGTTGTATAGTACTAATAATAATTGATAAAAGTTACCAGGTACAAGTTGTTGTTTATAAGCTGGTAAGCCAGTAAGCTTACTACTGTAAATAAAAACACTGTGATGATGGAAGCACTAACAGGCGCACAGCACCTAGAAAATAATCCATAAAAAAATACATATTATTAATCCAGGTAAATACCAACATCATCATAATTAGAAAATGCAAATGTAAAATTCATCTCATATATAAGATTATTAAAGGGATGGACCAAGAAAAATAAAAATCCATAAGCTTATAGAATATTATCCATTACGAACATCATCGAAAATCATACGACGAAAGAAAATGTATCGATTGAATAAAAGGGGAGGATATTCTCCAAGGAATAGCAATCGAAGAAATAGGGCTAATAGAGGAAGTGAAGGTAGGATGAATAATAATAGTGTCAACTCGGAAGCTATGTTTTATCAACAATATTTATCATCTTTACAAATGAAAAGAGCTAATTTAAAACAAAAACGAAAAGAAATTTCAAGGCAAAAAGATGTATTAAATGGTGTGGACCGCAGTGAAATGTATACTGGACGCAATAGCAATGAACTGCTGAGTATTGATACGAAAATGGAAAGGCCGATTATTTTTAATAGTAGCAACGGTAAACCGGAATATATATCACCAAAGAAATATTTATTAAATTACCAAAGTGCCGAGCCGGTTAATAGTAATAATGATAATAATAACAACATAATAAATAGAATGTCATCATCATCATCACAGTCCACAGCAACTGTATCATCGTCAAAATACACAACGACCGAGAATAAAGATTACATTATTGAAAATTTAAAGAGACAACTTGAAAAAGAAAAAGAAATCACGGCTTTAATGCGTACATCATTGATTGAAGTTCAAAATCAGAAACTTGAATTAGAAAATAATAGTCAACAAAGTCGAGATCAACTCAAATCTACGCTACGCGTTGCTGAAGCGAAAGTTAATGGATTTGAAACCATTTTAGATGAAAATAGACAACTTAAATTAGAAATATCGAATCAGCAAACCTTAATTGAAAAACTATATTCACAGTTAAGAAAGAACGCTGAAGCAAAAGGAACTCATGAGGGGCAACTTAAAGTAAATCAATACAATAATATTCGAATGTTAAAAACATTTGAAATTGAAAACGCTAATTTAAAGCAATTGTTGGAAGTTGCAACACAAGAGAAATTGGAAGCACAAAACCAGGCAGATTTGGATCGACAAGATTTACTAGATTCTCGTGATATTATTGTTTCTTTAAGAGACGCAGTGAAAGAAGCACAAAAGTTAAACAACAATAATAATAATAAAAAGGTTAAACTTAATAACAAAGATAGTAATTATAAAATGTTAGATGCAGAGAATACAAAATTGAACAATGAAAATAATAAATTGCGTAATGAACTTCAAATGTTAGAGATAGAGCAAATGAAATTGTTAGAAGATGCGCAAAAAGACGCGGTTACAATAAAAAATTATCAAAATCAAGAAAGACATTCATTTTTGAATTAAAAAATACGCACACACACATAATATTATATATTATTAATACATATTTTATAAAATATGTATGATACCACATACACACAACATGTAATTTTTTTAACGATCTATCTCCAATCTCTACATCAACGGACAGCTACCTTCGAGAGCTGTACCTGAACATGAACCTCGTTTTTGTTGTGGAGAGGACGGATTCTTTAGCGATTTTATTGATTTTAATGTAGGCAGATCACTAGCATTCATATCATCACCTACACTACTGCCACCGACTTTCTCGTTATTGTTATCGCGTTTTATATCATTTAGATTCAAAATATCTACATTAAGCGCCTTCTCATTTGCAGGCGATGGAAAAGTTGAGGGAGAATACTCCCGTGGAGGTTTTCTAACTCGTTGAGGGGTACTATATGCAGCATCGTATTCCTTTCTTGACCATCCCGTGCATCCAACTCTACTAAGAAAATTATCAAATGCCCCAACCATTTCCTCCTCTTCTTTCTCATAAATTGAATTAATAGGTTTTTCAATGCAGATCATAACAGATGTATGGACTCGCATCACTTGCTTAAATTCAATCAACGACAGGCAATCAGTTTCATCCATGTGAAAAAGACTTCGTACAATACCAGAATCCACTCTATCTCTAACCAAATGCACGGACGCTGGAATTCCATACCAATCTTCTGATAATTTCAATAAAGCTGCATATATTGATAATGCCATTTCCTTGTCAACAACATTGTATCCTAATTCTGTTGAATACCTGGCATACATTAAAAAGCATGTATTTAATTTTTGTTCACCACTTAATGTAGAGACTAAGATACAGCTGCATAGCAATTCTTTATTACTTAAGACACTCTTACTGCCCCTATCCATCACTGAAAACAAATGACTGGCAAACGAATGGGCTATTTCTAACTGTGGATTTGGCATACTACATTGCACATCGCTATTATTATTTTTGTAATTTCTATTAATTTCATTATTTGGATTGTTATTATCATTATCCTCATTAAATGCATGAACAGTGGCCTTAACAAATAGTTCTTGAAATTGTACTAAATTTGATTTTGTTGAAAATGATGAAGCTAATTTAATTTTTTTCTCAGGTGAATCTAATTGGCTATTATTTGATTTTTCCTCTTCATTGCCGTTGGTACCATTATTAATTGATATTTCTACATCAGCTACATCATCTATTAGTTCATAATGTAAATTATCTAAACGTTTCGAATTTAAAAATTGCATATCAATCGTTGTTTTCCTTGATTGAATAACGTTAAGTTCTGCACGCCTCACTTTTAATACATAATTTTCATGTATACTCCTGAACCAATGTTTATCAATTTTTGGCAAAGACTCATCCTTCCACGGAAACGTTCCATTATTATCTTGTGAATTTAATTGAATTACTTTGTCTTTAATAGACCGAACAAATGTAATACCACTATCTAATAAAATATCATTACTACGTTCTTTTGTAGTAGTATTGCTTTTGGTTTTTTCTTCTTCTATAAGAATCTTACCATAATGAAGCAATAAACGCAATGACATTTCATGCAAACGATATGTAACTTTATAATTATTATTAGTATGATCACTTGATTTCTTTTTATTTATACCAGATAATAAATGTTTCCATGCAAGTATAGTAACATCAGGTTGCATTGCATGTACAAATAATGGCAACATCCATTGAAAAACAAATAAATTTAAAACGGTCTCATACGAAGATCCCATGTATATTTCTATTTCTGGCGCATATTTACGAACTATATGTTGAAAAATTAAACATTCTTCCATACCAGCTTTTTTGAAAAAATTACTTGGCAATTTAGTGGTTAAAATGTTTAAAAACCAGAATGTTTCTTTCTTTGTAAGATATTCTAAACATAAAGCAGTTAAAAAATTCATTCCTTGAACATACCCAATACTACGATTATGCACTGCATATGCTAATAAAACTTCACGCATATCTCCCCTTTTTTGACCAGTATTACTATCTTTCAACATGTTACCAAATGAGCGATTTAAATCTACATCTACTTGAGCGCATTCCTTCGTTGACAATACTCTGATAATCTGTGGGTTAAATTCTTCATATTCTTTTGAATTTAAAAAGTCTTGAACCAATGATACTAAATTTTCATAATAATCCTTATCATATTTTCCCCCTTCTTGAAGTGCCATACGGCTCATCCATTCTGTATTAACTTTATTATTTTTGGTGCTACTACTATCATAACCCTTGTTATTATCATATTCTTGATGATGCTGTTGTTGTTGCCCTTGTTGCATGGAATTATTATTATTATCATTTCGTATTATCGTTGGAATATTATTTTCATTACTAGTATCACTCTTAATTTCTTCTTTTAAAAATGTAATCTTTCGAGCTATTCTATTATTATTATTATTATTATTATTATTAATTACTTGGCTATCATTTTTTTTATCCTTATATGTTATGTTTGATGAGATACTTTCATTTCCCTCATCAGCTGTTGATTCCATTTCATCCATTTTAAATATTGAAAGGATATTAGGTATAGTCGTCTATATATATAACTGTTATCAAAGCATACGTCTCTCTCTCTCTCTCTCTCTCTCTCCCCATTATCTTTTAATCTTATATTTTTAGTAATAATAAAAGTGAAAATATATATACCAGTATGTATATAATACTACTACACGATTGTTGAGAATAGTAGACGACTATAGACGACTCTAGACTACCACGGTGGTAGGTGAAAGATATACTATATACAAAATAAAAAGTTGTCGATAATATTTTATTATATTTATAATAATATGGCCATAGCACTAGTTATAATAGACGACTCCAATTACCACCAGTGGTATACCATATTTTTTGTAAATTTAACAAAAGATATTCATCAAGAAAAAGATTCCTTTACCTTCTCGTCAAAAGGTGCAAAGATCCAAAATCCCACATTTTACATTTTGGGGACAATTTTGAAATTTCCGTATATTTTAATATACTACTGTATTATACCCTAGCTACGAGGCCGTAGCTATAAACCAATAAACCAACCTTCCAGCCATCCCATTTTATTAATTTCACATCATTTTAATTTCTCTCCTCACCCCAAAAAAGAGATTGATTTGTGATTTCACACACATCATTTCTTTGTTTTTTGTATTATTATATATATTTAGAATGTATTTGATGCGTGTAGCTTATGTGTGAAAGTGTGAATGTGGTTTGTAAGATTGGGAAACAAAAAAATCCAAATGTAAAACGACTAATAAATTAACAATAATAATGGCGTCAATGATAGATTTTAAACAATTGATGAAAGAGGAACGTGAACGGTTTAAACAACAAACGAAAAAAAATGCCACCACATTAACAAAAAATGATAATAATAATAAAGATGCAATAACTACTCAACTTACTCAAGATTTAATAAAGGAAATAAATAAAAAATATGATAGTCTTGAAATAAAGGAGTTGAAAATTAACGAAAAGCATGAACATAAAACCATAAAAGATTTTGAAATTAAACATAACATTTTAAAAAATAGTATCTATTATGTTCCAGACGTTTTAACGGAGGATAGTTATAATATCATTAATACCATCATCAATACATCAACCGAAAAATGTTGGACACAATTAAAAACCAGAAAACTTCAAATATGGGGTGGACATGTTGGACTTGATAAAGAAGGATCAGCAGTGCCAAATTATTTATCAGATTTATCAACATTATTGAATAGTCATTTTAAAATATTTAATGAATCAAGCACGAATAATCATAATAATAGTAATAATACTACAATTACTAGTAGTAACTTTAAGAATGATGAGGAGGATGATATTTATATGAAGATGAATAATAATAATAACAAGAATGAAACTCCCAATCACTATCTAATTAATAATTATTTTCCGGGAGAAGGTATTTTGCCACATCAAGATGGGCCAAGTTATTTACCTAAAGTTGTTATTTTAAGTTTGCAAGAAAGTTGTGTATTTTCATTTTATAAATACATAGAAGGAAATAGCAATGAAAGGCGTGATCAACCACCAGTTGCATCATTATGTTTAAAACCTAATAGTTTACTTTTTTTTACAAACGATGCATATCATAAATATTTACATAGTATTGCAGCTGTTGTTGAAGATGTTATCGATAGTGAAGCTTGTGGTATGACATTGAATAAAGAAGAAGCAAATGTTGTCACTGATGAAAAAATATGTAGAATCAATAGTCGTATATCCTGTACAATTCGGAAAGTCTTTTGGCAAAAGGAAAATATTCTGTAATACTGCGAAATGTGTGTTAAAAAAATATTTATAACACGTTTATAGACGACTAATGTATAGCTATACCTGCGATATAAAAATAATACACATCATTATTATTTTTACTTTATTATTATCTCACAACTTTCAAAAATTATTAGTCTATTTAATAATAATATATTGAATGAGACTAAATCAATTTCAAATTAAATTGGAAAGACACATAAACACACACACACACACACACACACATACAATAAAGATGGCAACGTTTTGGAAGCCGGGAGAAGCTGGACCGACTTTAGACGTCAAAACAGGAAAGTATGAAGCTGAAACCACCACCACATTTCATTACAATCCAAATGTTTCTAGAGATATACGTCGACAAAGATTATTATTGCCAATAAAACATTTCAGAGAAGGTATATTATATCATGTAGCAAATTATAGTACAGTAATTATTTTAGGTCTCTCAGGATGTGGCAAATCAACGCAAATACCACAATATTTATATGAAAGCGGTTGGGCATCAAATAATAATATCAAGAACAACAACAATAATAATAACCTTGGAAATAGTAGTAGTAGCAGCAGCACCACCACCACGACAACTACTATATCATCTGTTAGAAACTCATTTGCTTCATCTTCACAAATAATTGCTTCTGTACAACCTACAAGAACGGCTGCTCTTATGCTTGCATCACGAATAGCAGAGGAAAGTGGTTCAAGTGTAGGAAAAGGCGGAATAGTTGGTTGTAATGTTCAATACTTTCCACATGTAGATAATAAAACCTGTAAAATAAAGATATTAACAAATGAAATGATTTTACGAGAAGTTTATAGAGATCCACTTTTGTTGAAATATTCTGTTATTATCATAGATCAAATCGATGAACGAACGACAGATATGGATATATTATTTGGTGTTGTAAAAAATATTAAGAAAAAACGTCCAAATCTACGTCTAATTCTTTGTGCAGCTACTACATCTGCGGTCAAATTAAAAGATTTCTTTGATGAAAATAATAATATAAAGGTATCAAGTAGTAATAATAATAACGATAATGATTTGGTTAATGATGATAATAAAAATGTAAATAATAATAATAATACTACTGATAATAATTCCACATCAATAATAATATGTGTATCACATAAAAGTGAACAATCACAAGTTTCTACTTATTATTTAGACAATCCATGTGGTGATTTTATTAAAGCAACTGTTCGTGCCGTTTTAAGTATTATAAATGGTAATTATGATAATGATGGTGGCAAACTTGGTGGCAATACTAGTAATACTGGTGGAAACCGCAGCCGCAATGATCGTAATAATGTTCAGAAAAATGATGGTGGTATACTTGTATTCATGCCGGGAAAATTTGAAGTTGAAACAACTGTGAGGTGGCTAAAAGACGAATTATTGCCATATGACAATTCTTTCCAAGGAAATTTATATAAAAGTAACAACAACAACAACAATCGACATAATAATAATAATTACAATAATACTAACAATCGCTCTGGTACATCAACAACTGTGCTACCGCTTCATAGTAAATTGTCTAATAATGAACAGTTGCGTTGCTTTTTGAAACCACGAAATGGGGAAAGAAAAATTATTGTAGCAACAAATATAGCAGAGACATCTTTGACTGTTCCAGGAATCACCTATGTAATTGATACTATGTTCACTCGATTTAGCCATTATAATGCGGAAACAGGGAAGCAATCCATTGTTACAACTCCAATTTCTCAATTGTCCGCTACTCAACGTGCAAATCGTGCCGGGCGTAATGTTTTGAAAAGTGGAAAATGTTTTCGTTTATGCACAGAATCTGCGTTTATGTCATTAAAAGATGAGTCTATACCAGAAATTTGTCGCTCGAATTTAATTCAGCAATGCTTATATTTAAAAAGCATCGGTATCGTCGATTTTAGTCAATTTTCATTTTTGGATATGCCACATATTTATTCTTTTGCAAGGGCATTTGAAGCATTGCATGCGCTTGGAGCAATTAATATGGATGGTACATTAACAACATTTGGTCAAACAATTAGTAGATTTCAATGCTCACCATATATTGCGAAAGTTTTATTAAATTCATTGAATCAAAATTGTACGGAGGAAATCTTAACTATTTGTGCAATGTTGCAAATTAAAAATGTATTTGTTTACCCTCGCAATCAAGAAAAATTGAAGGAAGCAACTGAAGTTTTTAAAGCATTTGCATCGGAACATGGCAGTGATCATTTGACTTTGTTAACGGTTTACAATCAATTTACAGGGATCCTTGGTCGGAGCTCAAGAAAATGGTCCCAAATTAATTTTTGTAATCATAATGCTCTTCTTCGCGCTAAAAGCATTCGTAAAGAAATGGCACTTCAATTAAAAAAATCTATTCCTCCGGGACAAAATTTTCCAAGTTGTGGGGAAGATGATACTGAGCCAATTTTAAAATGCATTTTGTCTGGTTTTTTCATAAACATACTTGCAAAGGAAAAAGGTGATTATGTATATAAAACTGTGAAAGATAATCGTGTGGTAAAATTTGATAAGTATTCAATGCTTGAAATGTTTCCTACCAATGTAGAAGATCCACCACAATGGATAATGTATTACGATGCATATGATGCAGGGATCAATGAAGGTGAAATTGTATACAATTTATCAATCATTCCAGACATACAGTGGCTTATGGATGTGGCATCGCATTATTATCACTTAAAACATTCAAAATATTCTTTGGATCCTAATACTGCAGGCGATTATTTAAAGGATTTTAAAGTTGATTATAGTTTAGTTGAAGATGGTGGTGGTGGTGGTGGTGGTACAAGTAATAATAGAAGGAGAAGGAAAAAAAAAAGAGGAGAACGAAAAAATGTGAAAAAAGCAAGTAATAATTTAAATGATGATGATGATGCTAATAATAATAGTAATAATAATATGAGACTTATTAGTGCTGCTGATAGATCATCAAAGAGTCCAAGTATTTATAATGATGATAAAGAGTTAAGAAACGGAGGGAATAATGGAAATGAAATATTAATAGAGATAGAAGAAGACGAGGAAATGAAAAAAAAGAGATTACAAATCAAAAAAGAAGAGGAAGAAAGGCGTCAAAAGAAACGTAAATTGAGAAAAAGACGACGAGAATTAAAGAAGAAAAAAAGGAAAATGACAGTTGCTGAATTGCTTGGTGGACATGAAAAAATATAAAATTGTCATATGTAGTGTTGTAAAATTATTCACGTATATATGATATATATTATATATTATATGAAGAGCAATAATTTCGTAAAATCCTTTTGTGTCATCACCTAACATAGCTGCTTTTCCAACTGCTTCACCAGCAGTTAACGACGAAATGTTTTATTATATTATAATATAAATATATATACCATATATATTTTATTTCATTCCTATTGACTTTAATACTATAGCTTTTACATCTGCACGTGTAAAAAATTCAGCAGCAAAAATTTCAGGCTTTTCAGGTTTATCTTCTAGTAAAGTACGCATAAAAAGAGAAACTAAAGCTTTTAATTCAGGATGAGATCGTAAATATTTTTCATTATTTAATCTCATTTGCACCTTTTGTTGGTGCAATTTTTCCTGCTGCTGTTTTGACAGTATATTATATTCACTATCCGCTTCCGCCATTTGTCTTATTGATATTTTATATATAATATACTTATTTTTGTAATTACAATATCTTATCTTATTTACACTTAATATAATATTATTACCCGAAGACGACAAATGTTTTTTCTTTCCTTCCAGTACATAATTCTTTTTCCTTTCTATAATTCTACACCGTAATGTTGCTAATATAGATATATGTTCTAGCGAAAAAATAATAAAATATAATAACGTTTTACCATTGCAAACCTGGCAAAACGTTCCAACGTATTGCTAAAAATCTAAAAATAGAATTTCTCACACTATCAAAAGATCCATAATTTATACTTGAAAGTATAAATTAGAATATTAACAAAATACTCACATACACACATCCTTAATTACGATACCTTAAATGCATCTTTTTGTGCCGCCGGGTTTAGGTTTTCCAGCAGTTTTCTTGTTTTTTGTCCATTTTTTATTATTTATTATTAATTTTACCTGACTAGAAAATGTAATATTACGAGTTACTTGAATAGTTTTCGTTTCTTGCGCGCTCTTTTTTTTTTTTCATGCTTTCTCTCATGCTTTCTGGCTTTTCTCTCTCTCTCTCAGTGTGCGTTTGGATTGATCAATTCAATGAATTTATTTGTTCATCGTTTCCAATCCTTTTATGAATAAGAAATAGAATGGCATTTAGAAGAGGCAATAATAATGGTCGAAATCCATTTAATATATCACCAGTAACAAGTCCAAGGAATAATAATAATAACTATCGTCCCCGTGGTCCTCGTCGCATAGCTCGTAATAATAACAACAATAATAATACATCTTCATTTAATGACAGACCAATCATGTCTGGAGGCAATCGTACGTTTGCATCTGGTAGATCCAGTTATAATTTAAATTTCATTGATTTAGAAAATGAGTGGGAAAGATTGGACCAAGATGAATTGGATGACTTGATAGATGAAGATGAAGAAATGGAAGCAAATTTGCAACGTCAGTGGTCAATAGATTATAATACATATTTAGAAGAGTTAGATAATAATAATAATAATAATAATAATAACAGTAATATTACGAACAACAATAACAACTTAGCAAGGGGGACAAATCCCAATGCCAACATTAATATGAATAGTAGAGCACAAGCTTTAACTGCAACAGCACTAGAACATGGATTTAATGGTTTAAATCCAACTATTGCTGCTAGCCTTAAAGTTATTGTGTTTCAAGGAGATACACAAAATAATGTCTGTGGCGTATGTCTTGATAATATTAATACTGGCGATAGAATATATGATTTAAAATGTTTTCATCAGTTTCATGTCAAATGCTTACGTCCATGGTTACCGCGTAGTAGCTTATGTCCAATGTGTAGACAAGAAATAGAACCTAAGCCAGAAGAAAGATTGAAAACAATGTCAAATAATGATATGAAAAAAAAGAAACCATCTCGAAAAAAATGATATATGGTCAAGTACGCGTAGGTTTGGCATCTTTATGATACTTCGTACCAGGGTATTATAATTTATGCGTAAATTAAAATTTTTACTCCATTATATATATATATAAAATAAATTATGCGGTATGGTCATACAAAATTTTATAAAAATTACGGCTCGTATATAATACTCGTATGCATATATATATCATAAAATCTTTAAATTATAAATAAGAGAATTTTTTATATTATATATATGATACACTTTCGCTCTTCGCACACACCTTTCTTACCTCCTTTTTACGAATCATCGTATGACATGCTCATAAACCCACCAATACTATCAAGGACACCATTTATTGTATCCCCAGTTACAGCACTAATCAGATTCTCTCCAGAAGTAATAGCGTTGGTAGCATTGGAAATAATATTATTAGTAGTATTACCATTATTATTTGTCGCCATTGTAGTATTCTTTTTGTTTTGAGAATATGATAGATTACTGGGAGTTACATGGTACAATCGCTCTACCTCTTTTAAAAATGAAATTTCAACTCGCAAACTTAATATTTTACCAATATCAGTTGGTGATAATATATTTGACATGGATGATTTATTGATTAATGGTGAATCTTTTACATCTGCTGGCCGTTCAACATTTAATAACCATACAAATACCTGCAATTCTTCCATTTGGCTACGAACGGAACCTTCTAATAATAGATTATTCATACCATCCACCATTTTCCTTAAATCGGCTTGCAATATTAATGCACCTAATTCATTATATGCTTTACTTTTATACACTTTTATTAATATACCAGATAATGTATATGCAAAACATTGTAATAAACATGCAAACATTGGTGTCGATAATGATCTTTTACAACGTTTTATTAATCCATCTGGTGAATTCAATAAAGCTAAAAATGAATCGACGTATCCGTCATTACTACGACGAAATTGATGTTCATCACTTGTTATATCAAACGATAATTGGACTAATTCTTTTCTTAATATTTCTTTTACATGTTCTATATAACGATTAATAACATATTCAATGGAATGATCAGCCAATGAATCAAATCGTAATGCTAAATTTGTCAGATCATGTTTAAATGGATCTAATTTTTCTACCTTTCCAAAATTGTTTTGAAATTTTTGCAAAGCATACTTTAAAAATTGCTTTGTCTTGATCGATGCTGCTTCTGAGCTATTGATTGAAACAACCATTTCAATTAATGTGATATCATGCAACTCATTTCGCTTTTTTCGTGAACCAGTACCTTTAATAGACAAAGTCGACATAGCATTACTCTTCTTCTTAATTAAATTATGAGGACTACTATTACCATTTTCTTCTTCTTCTTCCTCCTCATCATCATCTAAAAAGGTTTCCATTGCTTTTGACCATTTATCTTCTAATTTTTTTTCATTACTACTTTTGGTACCATCATCATGATTATTATTATTACCACCACTATCATCATTGTTTTTGTTTTTCATTCCATTACTATTTTCTCCATTACCATTATTAAGAGCATTATTTGTGTAAATTATATCACCATTAGATACTAATGTTAACTCTTGCAATAAAAAGTCCTCCAAAGCCATTTTAATATGATTTGTAGTTGCACTAACGGCAAATTCATACATAGACAACAATGATCGATCATATGCACTTCGTACTATGTAAAATGTATCATCTACTAATGATGAAATTTGCATTGATTCATCTGAGTAGTCTAATTCAGAAACCATTATAGCATTTTTCATATTTTTTGCTATGCAATATTGATCAATTATTAAATATGATGTAAGCATTTTTTGTACATCTATTGAAATTGCTTTTGAATTAAACTTACTATTGATGTTTGTTGATACTATATTTTTTTGTTGATTTGAATTATTGTTGTTGATATTATTACTGTTATTATTATTATTATTATTGTTACTTTGATTCATATTACTATTTTTCACTGCATCTTTTACTTTACTTAATAATAAATCTGCATACAATAAAAATTTATTTATTTCACCACACAATATACTACATTCAGCAAGTGTAACGTCAATTATATCTTTCACAGCATTTTCATCCAATGATTGTGCACGACGTGGCAATTCTGCATTTCCTAAGACAAACATTTCCCATTGCAATAAATTTTTTCCTTCTTTAAATAATTTTAATATTTGCAAAATTGGATCATTTAAAGATAAACATAAATTATCCATAATATCTAAATGATGGCTAGCATCCATACCAGGACATGGTGCTATATCTAAAAGGTATTTTGCTTCTGATAATACATTCTGGATTCCTGTTACATATGGAAAGGGGTCTTCCGTTTGCACATTTCCACCTTTTGATTGTTTACCTAACGTTGCTAAACGAACAATACTATGTAAACTTTTCAGCTCTTCAACAACATGATTTGTTAACGAATTTAAAGCGGTCGTTAAAAATTTTTTTAATTCCATTGCACTTTCATCTTTTTGACCACAAACAGAACATAATGCAAATAAATCAATACCTGTATTTATGTCTCCCATATTCAACGCACCAATTGCACCTGGAATAATTTTATTTGAGAATTTACGTTTACAATCTTGTATCATTTCTATTTCAATATCTGATACTTTATTTATTTTAGCATTCATTAATTTACACATATTACCTGCTTCTACATATCTATTTTCCAATAAATTTTCATAAAACTCTGCAATCAACGATTGTAAATCTGGTTGATCATGTTCATCATGATTTGATGCTATTGAAGCCATCCCTTGATTTGTTCCGTGGTTGTTATTGCTGTTGTTGTTGTTGTTGTTGTTTTGTATCATTGTTTTGGTACAAATAAATAAAATTAAAAAAATAATAAAAATTCAAAAAAAAACAAAAAAAAAAACAACGTGTAAGTGTGTGCATGGCCATGCAGGTTAGTAGCTATAGTACTAAATGTTACTGGAATGCCAGAATGCTGGAATGCCA
>LT649738.1:1068-14937 GCA_900128395.1 Stramenopiles sp. TOSAG23-2
TCTGTAAGAGATTGTATAAATTAAGTGCACCAGGGTAAACTACCAGGTACATAGCACTGTCCGGCTTATTTATAAACCAATTATTACAGGAATAGAAAAAATTATAATAGATTTTCCCATTGTTATATGCTTTAATTTGATCTTAATCTGCCACCCATGTGCCCATCAAAATTGTGATGATGAAGAAGAAGTTAAAAAAGTTGAAAAAAATAGATTTTTATTATAATTACGAATTAGAGATATAAATATATGTTTAGCATATATTGGAAAAGATAGAGTGTGTGTGAAAATATATAACTTTCTATACCCCCTTTCCCTTCCCCCCCCTTTTTTACCTGTATATCACACATATATAAATATATATATATATATATACACCATGGCATTTTCTAGACCGCGGTCCTCCTCCTCCTCGAATCGATCAAATGGAAGTTCCAGAAAAGGAAATAATAATAATAATAAATATAATGAAAATTTACATATTAATTTACGTTTACGGGATAGATTTGAACAATTATTAAAAGCAAGAAATGTAGATCCAGCTACACAAGTCAATGCACTTCGACAACTTGTACTTTTAGAGGGGATACCAGAAGAGTCCATCACTGAACAAACGACTTGGACTACAAAATGCACCTTACGTGGCAAGATATGGAAAGTATTGCTTGGTGTGAATAAAGTGGATGCTGCACAATATATTAATTTAATTGCTAAAGGCCCGTCAAAACACTCTAGTAAAATTGATGACGATTTACACCGTACGCTGGCCTCTACTGTTTCATTTACATCACGAGTCCCGCAGGCAAAACTATGTCGGCTATTGAACAGCTACGTAAATGGTAGAGTACATCGCTCAAGATCAACTGGTAGGAATAGTAGCAAATCAGCATCTCCAGCAGCAAAAGATAATGAAAATACATATTACGTGCAAGGTATGAATTTATTAGCTGCGCCTATGTTATACGTTTTGCCAGAAGCAGATGCATATTGTGCATTTAGACATTTAGTCGTACATCATTGTCCACGATATGTGACTAAAATGTTAGTTGGTGCACATGATGGTGCAAAATTAACAGATCACGTATTGAAGATATTCGATAACGAACTTTATACGTTTTTAAAGAAACAAATGTTATCAAGTAGTTTAACATTATTTCCAACAATATTGTCATTGAGTACCAATAGAAAGCCATTTAGTGAAGTATTACGTTTATGGGATGTTTTATTTGCATATGGTGTTCATTTAAATATCATCTTTGCAGTGGCAAATTTGATTTTGATACGTACTATCATACTCAATAATTCTCCCGCGGAGAATCAAAAGCTTTTAAACAAAGGGCAAGGAATGCCACCATTACGTTCAGATTTGATTATTACTTTGTCCATGCATTTGATACGAACAATACCAGAAGATTTGTATACAAAATTAGTTTTACACCCTTTTCACAAATTAGAGAACCAATATGCTTTAGAAGAAGGTATATCAGCATTGGATTTAATGCCTGGTAATAATAATACAAATAAATAATATATATATGTGTATGTATTTGGTCCAGTTTGGAAATATTTAGAGAGAGTTTTATATGATACGAAGTTCGTAATAGATTAGGAACATATATATGGTGAGAAGAGATATCATTATATGTATGATATTTTCGTATGCATAATATACGGAGTGTATTATATTTTATATATACGAGTATCATATTATTTTCTTCTTTTTAAATAATTTTACTACGAATTATATCATATACCAACACTCCCTTCCTTGTATTTTATATTATTATTCATATAGTTTTTACGTACCTCTCCTTTATTTTATTAAAGAGAGAATATCCTCAACCAATTTCTTCCTTGATTTAGTTGCTGTTTTCAATTTTTCTTTTGCACTTGGTAAAAGTGCTTTTAATTCATCGATATTATCTTTTGAAGTTTCGTTGAAACGTTTTGCCTTTTTAGCTTCATTTGCGAATTTTTTTTCTAACTTCTCCAATGCTTCCTGTCTAGCAGCAATTTGTTTTTTAGCAATTTTTTCATCAAATTTAGCTATTTGTTTTTCACAGTATTTTACATTATATAATAACACATTAATGCGTTGTTCTAGATTTGATACTTTTTTCAAACTTGTCTCCGCTTTTTTCTTATAGGTACTAGTCTCGCCAGTTTTGATCAATACATTAACATTGCTTATATAACCTTTGCCTTTTTGTTCAGCAGCTACTGCAGAATCCAATTCTTGAATAAGCTGCGTTAATTTTGTCATCTTTTCTTCACTGATTTGATTCTTTTCATCCATATCACTACGCTTGTTTTGTGCTGATTTTTCAGCAGCATTTACGACTCGTTTCAATCGTTGTATTTGATCACGGCATTTTATAATATGTTCATCTCTTGATTGCAATAAATCACCCATTTCCTTATCTTTCGATTCTAAGTCTTTTACTTTTTTCCTCATATCTTGTAATCGAATGACATGGTCTTTCGCAATTTTTTGAGATTGTTTTGCATCTTTTGATTTCTTTTTTAATTGATTTTTCAAATCTTCAATTTCAAGTTCAAATGCGCTTGTATCAACTTGTTCTGGTTCCTTGTTTTCAAGTTTAGATAATTTAGCTTTTAATGATTTAATTTCTTTCGTCTTGCTTTTTGAATTTCCTTCAATCAATGCTAACTTTCGCTTCACGTTTTCCAACTCTTTTGCCATTTCTTCCGTATCCCCTTCTTTGGATTTCAACTTGTTCAGATCGCTTCCACGAGCTTTTAAATCTTTTTTCAATCGCTTGATTTGTATTAAATATTTTTCTATCTCTTTTTCTTTCTCTTTCAATGACTCTGTGGCTTTTTCCAATGCTTGTGAGATATTTGCTTTGCTTTTCAATACTTTTTTCAAATCATTCAATGCAGCTTCTAACTTTTTAATTTTAAAATCTTTATCTTTGTTCAATTTACGTGCTGCTTCTAAATCTTTTTGCATTTGTGCAATCAATTCATCCTTATCCTTCAATTTGTTTTTAATGGCTTGTAAATCGGATTTATATCCAACTGCCTCTTTAATTGCATTTTTACCTAATTGTTGTGCTTTCTTGTACTTTTGCGTCATGTTTTCCAACGCATTTTGTGCATCTTTCAATGCCATTTCCAACTCTTTTAATTTCTTTTCTAGATTTGACAAATGTAAATTCGATGAATTTGAATCATCACTTATTGCTTTCATCTTTTTCGTTGCGTCATCCAAGGATTCTTGCATTTTCTTTCTTTCAAGTAATAAATCGCTAATTTTCTCATTTGCAACTTTCAATTCATCTGCTAATTGCTGTTTGCCAACTAGTAATTCTGTATGTTGATTGCTATTTCCTGATAATTCTGATTTCAATTTACGAGCTTCCGCTTTTAAATCATCAATCTCCTTTGCTTGCCTTTTAATACTATCTTGCCCGGCTTCGTATTGGACGGTCAATTTAACATGTTGATGTTTCAAATCATCGAATTCACTTTTCAATGTCTTCAATTCTGTCTCGACTTTATTTTTCTCATCCTCCATTCGTTTTAATTTCATTTTTAATATAGAATTTTCATTTTCCAAATTGTTAATTTTAGCTTGTAATTTACCAATTTCCGTGCTTTGGTTCGCAATCGTTATTTGCTGACTTTCACATCGTTTGTTCAACATGTCTTTTTCTTGTTTCACTTCAGTAATATTGTACAACACCGTTTCGTTTGTTTTTCGTAATTTTGCTAATTGTTCTCTTAAATCATTAATAGTAATTACATAATTATTAGTCTTTGCTTCATTGTCCTCCGCCATTTTCTTTTTTAAATCATCCAATTGTTTTTGTAAAATATCGCCTCTTGATTTTTCTTCCAATATTTCCTTTGCATGTTTTGCATTTAAATCTTTGATTTCAACTACAAATTTAGCTTCCGTTTCCCTATTTTTACGTTGTAATGCTTCATTAACTTGTTTTTCATTTGCATATAGTTTTGTCAATTCATCAATTTTGTGTTTTAAAGAATCAATTGCATTTAATTTTTCACGCAAATCTTTAATAACTTTTTGCTCTGCTTTTAATTGATTTGATAATTTTCCATTTTTATTTTTTTCTTTGCTGTTGTCTTTTTTTAATTTTTCAATTTGTTTTTTAAGCTTTTCAATTTCTGCATTTAATGCTTCTTTTTCTTTCTCATCTTGCAATTTAAACTGATTTGTTGTTACTGATTTCTGCGCTTGCCATTTTTTGTATAAATCATTGTATTTCTTTTGCAATTCACGAATTTTAGCTTCTTCCTTTGCATTGTCTTTGTTATGATTGCGTACTTCAATTTTCAATCTTTCCTCCAACTCTCCAATACGAAGTTTTTGTACGCCTAATGCTCCTTTCATAGCATTAATCTGCGTAATCAACGATTCTCGTTCACCTTGTAAACCTTTGATGTTTTTATTCAAACGTTCTACATTTGAAGCTTTGTTTGAATCATTCAATTGTTCATTTTTCTCATGTAACTCAGATGCTAATTTCGTCACTTGAGCCCTTAATGCTTGGCATTCTGCTTCGATTTTTGCAATGGATGTTTTCTCTTTTGTACTTGCATTTTTCTCCACATTAAATGCAGCAATTACACGTTTCAATGACATGACTTCTTTCACTTTTTGTTTCAAAGATACTTTATGGTTTTTATCGACTGCACCAAGCTGTTCTTTCATCTTTTTATTTTCATTTTCCAACTCGTTAATTTGCTTAACTTTAGCTTGTACTACGTGGTCGTTACTCTCCAATCGTTTCTTCAAATTTTTTATTTTAACATCTTTTGCATGAACTTCTGATTGCATTTTAGCTTTTGTAGCTTGAATTTTTTTGTGGTATGCAATGTTGTTTTCATATTGTTGATTTTGTTGACGATTATTTTCAACAAAATTATTATTAGTATTGTTATTACCACGAGGTGTGCCAGCAAATGTCGTCATTCCTTCCCTGCTTTCATTTTCTTTTTTCGATGCAAAATAATTACCTTTACCTTGCTGTTGTGTTAAATTCTGTTTTTTCCATTTCATCATTTGAACTTTATCTTGTGATATTTTTTTCTTTGGAACCATACCTGGAGGTGGCATGCCATTGTTTTGGAATGGTTTTTTTCCTCCATATTTGTTGTTGTTGTTGTTTTCTTCATTCGCCTCTTCATCTTGTGGAAATACATCCATATTATCACTTTCCTCATCTGAAGATGTATCATTAATTTCTGGTTTACTATTTCGTGTAACATTTCCATTATCATTTGATAATTTGTAAGCCCGGCGAAAAGCTGGGACTTGTTGTTTAGGTGTTGATGGTTTGTTGTTGTTGCTATTGATATTAGAATTTAAATCTAATTGAGCTAACGCTTTGATTTTTGCAGATAATGCAGTTCGTGTATTCACGTTTTTAATAATTTTTTTCGTTTTATTAATTTGATTATTACGTTTTTGATATACCATAGTCTCCCTTGCAGATAATGATCCTGAGCGTTTGATATCATCATAGCTATTACGATTGACAGAATCACGAGCAGTTGATGGTACATTACGTTGATTACCAGCAGAAGATGTCGAATTAATATGACGTAATTTTGGCACTTTGGTTTTACCCCATTTACCTCCTGTATTTATTTTCATTTTGTATAGTAGTATAGTTAATTATATAAATATATCTATCTTCGGATATGGGGGAAAAAAAAAATGTCTTGTTTCTTTTAAAAAAAAAAAAATAAGTGGAAAAGTTTATATATATATATTAAACTGATTCAAATGAAATGTTCTGCCAGATGATTATATACGTCTCTGTTTCTATTGCTTTGTATTCCTGGAAGAACACAATTGAATATACATATATACTGTGGGGTATATATATATATGGTACTTATGATTTTGTACGCATAATTATTTAGCATGACAATAGGCCGTCGTGTGTTAAAATCATGATGAAACACCTCCAACGTTCCGGATATGTCGAGTTAGCGTTAGGTTTTATACGATGATATAGTGCTATTTCTATGTAATATAATATAACATTACACAGTATTGATTTTTTTCCATCAATATTACTACTAATATCGTTGCATTTTTTTCAACCTCAACCTATTGGGAGAAAAAGCATGATGCAATTCGGAAACTTTTTTGAACACATAGATAAATATATTTTTTGGTGTGATATCATCATTATTGTAAACTATATCACTAAAATATCAATACCAGTATCATAATTTCAAGTTGCCTAAATATCATTCAAAATGCCTAAATTACTAAATATCCTAAATATCATCATGTAAAACTTCCAATAGGGTTTAAATACGCTTAAAGACCTGCGATGGAAACTACTAGCTTTTAGAGCAGGTGACATTTAAAATGGTTGGTATTTTTTCGTCTCCTGTATCATGTAAGCTAAATATAAAGTCGGTGAGGATTTAGGCAGAGAGGTAATTTGTTCATTTTAAATGCCACCTACTCTCTATCCGCGTGCTTGGTTTCTTGTTTTCTGAATGTTAGTGTGTAAAATGTAATGCAATATGACATTAAAATAACACTACACAGCATTAAATTATCCATCACATCTGCTTCTTGAACCAAAAAATAATAATAAAAATGACGTAAGTACAAGTTGATTGTGTAAATGAATATTTGCAAATGGAAAAGTAGCAAAAAGCGATTTTCAATATAATTATTATTAACTCAAACGAAAATATATTTAATTGACATACATTAATAATAGAAAGTAATAGACTGTATAGATTTAATTATTGTTTTTTTTTGTTTTGTAATATATATTAGTTGAATTATATTAATTTTAATAAAAATTAAAATATTATTTTTTTTTCCTTCCAAATTGCCGTTAACTAAAATATATAGTCGTCTATAGTATATATATATATATATCAATATATCAATATTTAATTTCGAGTTCATTTTTAGTTTTGGTGGACGATAATATATATTATTCAAAAGAAAGAGATAAGCAATATTCATTGTATCAATTTTCCAGTTGCAAATACATATATATATATATATTTTTTTTCCTTACGTGTTTTAATACATACATATATAATCAAAATGTCTTCAAAGGACGAAGAAATTGAAGGTTTAAGAAACCTTGTGAAAGAATTACAACGACAAGTTGTTGAAAAAGATGAAGAATTGGATGATTTAGAATCAAATTTAGAACAAGCATTAGATTCTATTAAAAATTTTCATTCGCAACAACAAGAATTGTTTGAAAGTTTTGTCAGTTTAAGAGATAAATATGATAATTTAAAAACGAAAAATATGGAAACTTTATGGTCTTGGATACCAAAAAATTTAAATAAATTTAGAAGTATGCCATTAATACGAAAAGATGCTATAGAGAATGAAGAGCAAATTGATCGATATGAATTAGGGCAAGCCATAGGACGTGGTCAATTTGCACTTGTGCGTACCGCTCGTTTTGTTGAAGGTGGTAAAAAGATGAGCAATAATGATGATAATAATGGCAATAATGATGATCGTAATAGTAATAGTAAATCAAATAATGATAATAAACCGAAAGTAAGGGCAACCATGGCAGCTAAGATTATATCTAAATCCAAAATTAATGATGTACATGATTTGGAACGTATCAAAAATGAATTAAGTGTTTTAAGGCAAATAACCCATCCAAATTTATTGCGTTTAGTTGATGTTGTCCATACTGTCGATAAATTTTACATCATAGCAAATCGTGGTGGAGATGATTTGTTTGAATATTTATCACGTCAACATGCACCTGTATCGGATGAAAAAGCAAAAATAATCATGCAACAAGTTTTTAGTGCAGTATTGGAATTGCATAACAATGGTATTTGCCATCGCGATTTGAAACCTGAAAATATATTATTAGATGTTGAAGATAAGATCATCGTCTGTGATTATGGTTTATGTAAAAGAACGACAAGTCAAGATGGGTTGACTGATTTTTGTGGCAGCCCTGGTTTTTTTGCTCCGGAGATGATTACCGCAAAAACGTACAATGGTTTTAAAGCTGATGTATGGAGTCTTGGCTGTATATTGTTAGAATTAGTCGTTGGTCATGAAAATTTTGCCCAATTATGGATGTCCGTTTACGATGTAAATGTGTTAAGTGATGCGGATGTTTTTGTTGAAAAAGTCGTAGATAGTCGAAATAGGTTGTTTGAAATCTTAGAAACAACTGAAGATTGTGAACATATATCCACTGGTTGTAAAGATTTGCTTAAACAGTTATTAAATTTTGACCCAATGAAACGTCCTGAAGTAATGAATGCGTATACATGTAAATGGGTTGGTGGTAAATTTTTATCACCATCAAAACGTTTTTCAACGGATGATCAATTCGATGATAGTTTGACATCCATTTCTCCATTGTCAGCAACATCGTCCAATGGAAGTCCAAATGGACGTCGTAGATCACCTTTAAGTTTCGGTGCATCTACGACACCTACCTCACAGGATATGAATCAGTTATCGTTAAACAATAATAATGGTTTGAGAGGTAGGAGACAAATATCGATTGAAGTCGATACGAAACCTGGTGATAAACAAAATGGCAATGCAAGTCCTGCAACTGTGAAAAATCGTGCAAATCAATTATTACATTTACCACCAATTGATGCGCCAGATACACCAAAGATTAGAAGTGCAAAGAAGATTCTTAATCGTGGGGATCAATTGATGGAAAATGCAAAAGGTTTTGAGAAGAAAAAAAGTGGAAACAATAATGATGGGAAGGGGATGAAGTGATACGTATGGATTATTGACGACTATTCTTATGAATAGTTGTTGTTGTTAGTGGTTCAATATTTTTGTCATACGAAACAAAATACGTACGAACGTATTAAAAAAGTCATTTATTATATTTTTAGAACGAGTTTCGTTTGGTCTATGTACGCGTTCGTACAAAAAGTTATATCATATATTGTTTCTTTTTTAGTACATATTATAAAAAAAAATTAAAATATATTACATGTTCTACAAATTTCTGAATCTTTTATATTAAATTTTATACATGTAAATATTTTTAAATGCATTTTATAAATAAATATTATATTGGATATTGGATTTATTATAAAAAAATATATTTTTTACTCTTTCAGACTACTCCCTCCCTCCCTCTCTCTCTCTCTCTCTCGCTCTCTCTCTCTCTCAAATTATGCACATACAAACCAAATCTCGTTTTTCACACCTTTATCAACATATTTATAATTGCGTATAATCCTAAGATAACTAAAATGACAGATATAACCATTTTTAACATGTCTTTTGGTACACGGTTTCCAAAATATGTACCTAAAGGCATTCCACATCCAAGTGTCAATGCAGTTGTTAAAGCAATACCAAGATCTACAGTTGAGCCAAATGCATTCACTGTAGTTGCAGCTAAAGAAATAAATATACCAGCTGATACGGCAATGGAAACAGCATCATTAGCAGGAATATTTTCATAAAACATAAAGAAACATGGCAATATTGCAAAAGGGCCACTTGTACCAGTTAAAACAGAAAGGAATCCACCGATTATTCCTGTAATAAATAAATAAATGTGATCCTTTTTTTTTTCATCAAATGAGTATGGTATGTATATATCCACATCATCATTAGATTCTTCTTTTGTTCCATCTTTCACAACTGTTCCTGTCTCAACAGTTATAGTATCTGCATCAATGACTTCTTTTCCCCCATCTTTGCCACTTTTCTCTTCTTCTTCTTTTTTTTTTTGTGATAATAAGACAGGTATTATTTTATATAAAGTTTTTGCACCGCTAAAAAGTGCTACGACTGATACAATAATTGTAATAGCAATTAGAGGTACAAATGGTAAAATGCCAGCTGCACAACCAGCCCCAAGTGCAAGTCCGGCACTTAATATCAAAAACGCCTTTTTATTGATTCTATTACCACGTATAGCAAAAATGGTATGGACCAAAGCAACTGGGAAGTAACTTGCAATGACTGCTACAATTGATATGCGCGCATGAATTCCAATAATTATTAATGTTGGTACTAAAAAAACGCCTCCAACACCAATAGCACCAATTGCAATTCCAGACAAAAATGATATGACTAAATATACAATATACAATCCAAATTCTGCAGGGATATGTTCTAAAAATACAATTGCCATGTTGATGTTATGTTCTCGTTTGTAGGTACAAAATATTATATATATGTTTTTGATATTTTTATTTTTTACTTTTTGTTTATGATTTTTATTTATATTTTTTTTATTTATTGTATAATGATCGATCTTGAATGATATAAGAGAGAGTGTCGATTAGGTTATTAAATATTTAATTTCCTTTTTATAATTCAAAAAAAACAATAATTCTTTTACACGCAATGTACATTACACACACACAAATTTCATCAACGAAAACATGATGAGATATATTGATGATATGAATTCAACCTATCCATACTAGTCAAAAGATGGATACTGCTACCCATGCTAAAGACAACCATTGTCATTGGTTTACATAAATTTGCATCTATATGATATTCTTTTGCGATGATGGAGGATGATGCTTGTTGCATGTTGGTTTGAACTTTCTTTTTTTTTCGTCGTTTTCTACGTTTTCCACCACCACCGCTACCGCCATTATTGAAATTATTACTCATTTCACCATTTTGTGGCATTGATATATTGTTATTGTTACCATTACTATTACTGCTATTACGACTATCCTCATCGTTCTTAAACACAACAGGTTCCATGTAAAATAACATGGAGGAACCTGGAGTAATATTTACCAAATACTCTAAACACAATTCACTTACATAATCTTCTAAATCATCCATTGGTATTCCAGTATCTTGATTGTGGATAAATAATTCGATGAGAGACAGAAAATCACCAGGGCTAATTTCTCCTTTTCTTGTATTTACCATTTTTAGAAATAATGATGCGCCATCTGGGTGAAAACAATATTCGCATGAGCGATAAAAACGCTTTTTATCTTTCTTTGATATTTTCATACCATCATCGTCAATGTTGCTTTTTGACATTAATTGAAAGTCTACAGGACTTTGTCTTGTTAAGACAGGTGCGCCAGCACATATAATTTGCAACTGTTTTGCCTTCAAATCATTCAACGTATCCTTCGTCATTTTATTTACATAATGAAACGGTTTGTCTTCAATGCCATCAACTATATTTTCATCTCCCATATCTGTATGATCAGTTTTACTGCCACTGTTGCTGCTAATGCCGTCCATACTATTTCTCCGACGGTGTGATATATCTTTTTTTGTAAGGAAAAAACAATTACTCATTGTAGTATCATCTATGCCAAACTTTTCATTAATAATTTTTAATTCGATTTTTGAAATGTCATTTAAAATATCGCCTACAATTGCTTCGCTTGATGAATGGGCTTGAAATCCCATTCTTTTTTTCAATATTTTCAAACTTGCTTTTTGATCAATTTCTTCAAACGATTTTGAACCTGATTGGTTGTCCTTGACGGTAGTGCCATTCAAATTAAAAGCTTTTGTTTTGCGTATAACTGCGATATAGAAACCACCCGTATTCGAAATATGTGGTAAACAACGACATGTCTTTTCCAACATGGACTCTATTTGATTTACCTTCTTTTCGCTTATTCCATCGCGTTCCTTTGGTGATAGAAATGTTCTATTTGTAATGCCTTCCACAGTACCATTGCTACTATTGTTAATATTATTTTTGTTGCTATTGCTGCTGCTGCTGCTGCTGCTACTACTACTACTGCCAACCGTATTATTATTATTATTATAACTTTCATCGGCAGCATTATAAATCCACGTCTTAATTCCTGGGCTGACATGTAATCTATCTTTTAAATATTCTTTTGCATCTAGAAATTCAACTTGGAAACCAGATTGCTCAATCAACGTAGTAACAACCGCTTCGTTTTCAATTGGATTTAAAGAACAAGTGCTATAAAGCATAACTCCACCGACTTTCAGTAAAGATAATGCATGTAATGCAATTTGAACTTGTATACGATGCATTGCAAATGCATTTGAAGAATGCCATTTAGACCATAGCGCAGGTGCTTTTCTAAATGTCCCATCACCAGTGCATGGAACATCTGTATAAATATAATCAAAATAATTAGTTCCAAGTTTTGCACTCAAATCTTCACCTCTTTCACACGTGACAATCAAATTTTCAAATGGCATTCGTTCCATTTGTTTTTCCATTGTTCGCACTCGTACAGGGTCTGGATCGTTCGCTACTAAACAACTTTTTCCTTTGAATTTTTTCCCTAATACACTTAACATTTGTTTCGTTTTCGATCCCGGGCAACAGCACATATCTAAAACTTTGAATGTTTTATCTGGCAATGAACGTATATCAGTTTCAAGTACTTGCTCTAAAATACATACAGGAAGCATAGATGCTTCTTCTTGTCTAGAAAAATGTCCTAATTTCACTTCACGAGTAATTAATGCATGTAGATCACTTAATGATTCCGAACGAATTAAACCAGCACGATCAACATTTATTTTGAAAGAATTTTCAATTAAACTCAATGGTTCGATTACTTTATTAATAACTTTTCCACCAACTTCAATAAATTTACCTTTGTATTTATATGTATCAGATTTTAATAATTGATTTGCTACATATCCTATCGGGCATGAACTATCTATGCGAAATGTGACATGAAGTGGCGAGGAAAGTGCATGAATAAACGCTTTAAATTCTTTTTTCGTTTTTGTCAATTCTTCTTGTCTTTTATAAAATGCATGCCAATCTTTATTAATTGTAATATTTTTATCATCTTGATTATTATCATTATAGAAACTATTATTATTATTATTATTATTATTCTGATGATTATTATTGTCATCAGCATCATCTTCATTGTCAGAATTGTAGAAACCTTGCACACGCCTATCATAGACATTTAATAATCGTTCCTTTTTACGTTTTTCTTCTTTTCTTTTTTTTGTCTCTGTTTTCTCATGATGTTGATTACTATTCTTACGTTTCTTTTTCTTTCTTTGTTTTTTATTCATTCGTTGCTCCACTTCATATTGTTTAATTTGTCGTTGGGACCACTTATCTTTTCCAATTGGTTGAGATAAAAAATCAGCATCTTCATTGTTGTTGTTATTATCACCAGGAGTCTTTTCAAAATAATTGTAATTATTAATAAACCTTGCCATGATGGTTGTTGTATGTGTTTATTTCAGTAATTATCAATTAATTAATATTAAAAAATGTTAAAAAAAAAAAACTAACAAAAACTAACAATTACTACGTACAATGAAAGTTTTTTATAAAGTAACTAAAAAAAAATATATATATATATAATACCACAAAAAAAAATAGACGCAGACGCACAACGTATGCTCTGTATTCCCGTATGCTTTTAATATAAAATATATCTCCTCCACTTTTCCTGTATCCTTCAACGTTATACATATATATACATACAACAACAACATCTCTCGAATACGTGATTTTATTTTGTATTATTTTGTTTTTTGTTTGTTTTTTGTTGTTTGCGAATTGCAAATCCGATGATGATTATTATTGTGGTGGCATTAGCATTCCAAAGTACCTTATTTTCTAGTACTAGAATAAAATTCCAACATCTCATTTTCTCAAAAGTATACGAAATGATAACATGCACATGTGTATTACTGTCCTGTACAGTAGGACTCACACACAGTGTTGAGCTTTTTTTAAAATACCTTTCACTTTTTACTGTGCCGGCCAGTCGTAAATTTTCGGTACAACTTTTTTATTATACTTAAACACTATATTTAACTATCAAACACACAAATTAATCCAAAACTCAACCACTCGCGAAAACATGTACCGATTAATTTGTGTATTTGATAGGTAATATAGTGTT
>LT649739.1:0-14909 GCA_900128395.1 Stramenopiles sp. TOSAG23-2
GTATAAATTTTATCCTATGTGTAAAATCGGATCCTTTGATCTTTTCGGCTGTCATATGAAAAAGAGAGAATAAACATTTTAATAAAATTTGCTATACGACATAACGCTAATCATACCTAAAACATATTTTGCCTGCCTTTTAGCCTTGCGTTAATTTAATACTTCGTATACGTATTTTATTTTTTCGTAAAAAATGATATCATCTTTTATAATTTACATCGCGCACATAATTAATTTTTTAATTTTATTCATCTTGATATATAATAATACAGATATATAATTTCGTACGTAATTAATATTACAAACGAAATGGATTGTCATTCCCAGATGGTTGGTTTTTATTTAATGGAAAGATACCTAAGATATCTTTTAACAAAATATTCCACACGACTTCAATAATATTACAAACGAAATGGATTGTCATTCCCAGATGGTTGGTTTTTATTTAATGGAAAGATACCTAAGATATCTTTTAACAAAATATTCCACACGACTTCAATAACTACTTCAATGACGATTAATACCATGATAATAAATTCCAATCGATTTGCATGTGTTTGATCTTGTTGTGTAGATAATAATTCCAATAATTCACGAATTATATCCATCCTTTGATTCATCACTTCAATCCTTTTATCCATATCTAAATATTTTCGTACTTTTTTATACGTTGGTTCAAATTCATCTTCTTCCCAAAAAACATCAGGTGTATCCAACATGTCTGAATATAAATTTATTCGATTCTTCACAATAAATAATTCACCAATTTTTTTCGCAATATCTGTTTGCGATAAATGAATTTTACCAGTTTGACTTAATATTTCTGGATATTTTTTATATAATTCAATTTTTTCATCAATTGTTTCTTCATGTAAAGATAATTTAACTGATTGTGCAAATGCTAAACTGATCGCCATTTTTTCACCAAGTTCATATGTCATTAATATAATTTCATCACTTTCAACTTTTGTTTTTTTTGGTAAACTACGTGGTATTGTCGTTGCATCAATATTATTAGCATATGAATATGTCATATCATCTTCCTCTTGTTGCTTTTCCTCTAATGATTGATTTGAATCAGATTCCAATGCTGTTTCTACAACTATTTTTTCTTCTTTAGGTGTTAAATTCCATAAGACAATACAACCAAATGGAAAGATGAATATATGTTTTTCTTTTTCTTGTCGAAAAATTTGTTCGTTTTCTTCTTCTCCTTCTTCCTCCTCCTCTAATGCACCTTGTGCGCGATTAGTAGGTGATTCCAATGTATTTTTACTTTTATTATTATTATCATTTATTGAAGTATTATTACTATTATTATTATTATTATTATTACTTTTTGTTGTAGAATTCATTTTCATACCTGATGTTGTTTTACTTATATGAATCTTTTCAAACGATTCTGTATACAAATGTACAAAATCTCCTTCATAAATTAGTTTTCTCCAGTGACGATAACGACCATGTTTCAATTTTAATGTATTTGCTAATTTATCACCATCAATATTTCTCGAGATACAAACGCCATATAAACGTCTTGATTTATTTATCATACGGTTGCCAACTTGTATTGATTGATGTTGAAAACGAGCATGTCTTTTATGACGTCGTTGATATATTCTTGTTCGCTGATTCTTTACATCTAACAATGCAGAGTCAGATATATTACCTCTTCCTTCCTCTTCAGATTCTGCAGTAAAATCATCTTCCTCAGTTAAAAATTCATCATCTCCGACTCTATTATTATAGTTACTCATTAAAGGAGCAACGAAGTCTTGCATTGGATGATTATTATTTTGAGACATTTATTTTATTTTATTTAAAAACAAACAAACAATATATATGTATATATATATATTGACTACTATTATTATATATCATGTAATATCGTTTCACTGAATCACAAAATTATTATGGTTTAATATTATTTTAAAAAAAATAATATATGTTCACAAAAAAAAAATAAATCAATCTATCTCTTCTATGTGTTAGTCGTACAACAATGTAAAATGTGTTATGTAAATGTGTTATTATTATTATTATTTATTATTTTTTTATCAACAACAATTATTATTCAATTTTCAAAAATGTAAAAATGAATAATACATAATAATGGTTGTTGTGTTATAATGTAGAAATAATAATTTTCAACGATATATTAATGAACAAAATGGAAACTAATATAACACCTACTACTACCACCACCAATGCGCTCCAAATGGAAAAAATGGAAGTGGATGCTTCAATAAATGATAATAACAACAATAATAATAATAATAATAATAATGCTTTTTCAACATCATCATTATTTATTTCATTTGTAAAAAGAAGACCAAAAAGTACAATATGTTATGCATTGATTGTATTGTTTGTTATAATATTAATTGCTACAGGCAATCCGGTGTATGCAACGATGTTTTTGTTTATGTATTTTTGCTTATTGTATGCATGGGAAAATATTTTTCGTCTTGCTTGGCTTGAGACGGATGAGGAAAGAAAGACACCTATTCCATTAATATGTTGCAAAGGGAAAATAATTATAAAACGAGAAGTAGTATGTTATACTATATGGAGTGTTTATCTCTTTATTGCTTTTTCTTCAGCTACAGTTGGATCCAGATTAAGTGGCTCAGAACCAAATGCATATGTAACATTTTCGTATAGTATATTAGGTTCAATGGGTGTATTGTTTTTAAGTGTAACACTTGTTGATATATTTGATGCATTGCGGCGTATAAGTACACGTTGTAGAAATGTTATTACGAAGAAGACGGAGAATATAATAATACCAAATGAGAAAAAAATTAATCAATTGAAATCGTGTTTGTCGATTGGAATATGGATTATTTTATCAATATGTGCACTTGCTAATGGATATGACAAAGGATGGACAATAAAAGTTGAAGTTTATTTGAAGAAATTACCATCTTGTTTGGATGGATTTAAAATTGGATTGTTAAGTGATATGCATGCTGGTGTCTTGATTGGTAAAAATGAAATAGCTCAACATGTTGCAATGATGAATGAAGAAAATTTAGATATTGTAATATTATCCGGGGATATGGCAGATGGATCTCCAACCATCGTTAGTGGTGCATTGGAACCAATAATTAATGATTTAAAAACAAAATTTGGAATATATTATTCAACCGGTAATCATGAATATTTGCATGGAACAGGGACAGCGGAAGAGCAAGGGGCAAAATGGGAACAATGGTGGGAAAAGAATGGCGTTGTAGTATTACATAATAATGTCACACGTGTACCATCAAGGATTCCTTATAATTCAAACTGTAATGAAACATTTGATTTAGTTGGTGTTCCAGATCGTGGACATGGACCAAAATTAAAAGATACTTTAAAAAAAACCTCCTTTGATCCATCTCGTGCTAAAATATTAATAGCACATCAACCATTGGAAATTATTGAAGCAGCTAAAGAAAAAGTGGATTTACAGTTGTCAGGCCATACACATGCTGGACATATATTTCCTTTGCAAATTCTCATATCCTTATCAAACCGTGGGTATATACATGGTTTGGATACATTAGATGAAACGCAATTATATACTTCAGCGGGTACAACAGGATGGGGGCCAAGAACAAGATTATGGAGTTTCAATGAACGAACTGTTTTAACACTTCGAAGTGGGGCAAAAGATAATTCATCTGGTGATACATATCGTACATCATTATCAATCGGAATTGGACTATCCGCATTTGTTTTTATCGCTTTTTGTGCTTCTTGTATCAATCGTTTATGTTTACCACCGATAACACATTTGAAGAACCATTATTATACCAAGTAGTATGATGAAGTATTAATAGTTGTTTGTATTTATTATTAGGGAAAAATGATATTTACGGAAGCAACTACATTGGAGGTAATAATGGAATATGCAAAACAAAAAAACAAGCGGAAAATGTTTTAATTAAACCACAAAAAGAATAATTTGATTTAGATGGTAGTTGTAGGTATTTTTGCAAGAACGTGTGTGTGTATATGTAAATCAAATATATCCGTGTGGTCATCACCCTATTTATACCTGTGTGTTGGTTGGGTTCTTCCGCAATCATCAGGTTGGATTTGAGTCTAATGCTAATTAAAATTTTAAATATGATATAGAATTAAACTAAAAATATAATACTTCGTATATATATATATCATATCTTCTTGTTATTAATTACACACATTATGTATAAAATCTGCTGTATTATACATGTAATTAACAACATATATCAACCATAATAAAATCCACGTAAACTATATAATTAACAACAACATACGGGTATATATTATATCAACCCATTAATAATATATTATATAATATATAATGGAAATTGCAAATAATAACAACAACAAAATGAACAATGCTTTTGCATTGAAACAACTATTAGCTGATGCAAATAAATATTTTACTGATACAAATCTTGACGTTCCTGGAATTCAATGGTTCGAACATTTGAATATACAAGTTGGATCAAAAGTAATTACTGAAACATTTTATAGAGATGTATTAGGTTTTACGTCTGATCCGTCTCCATCATTTCATTATAATTTAGGAGCACAACAATTTCATTTCATGTTAGGTAAAGATGACAACGATGCACATATTATTCAAGGAAGTATTGGTTTGTCTGTCCCTTCGTTAAAGCAAGTTTTAAAAGCATGCCATGAAGTTGGCAATAGCAAATTATCTTCCTCAACAAAATTTCAAATACTCTCTGAAAATGATAGGATGGTAACATTAATTGGACCATATGGGAATACATTTCATATATATCAAGCTGGATATGATGAAAATAAAGATCAAGTTGCTTTCAATAATAGCAAATCGATCACGTTCATGGAGAAAAAACATATGAAATGGGATAATGCAATGGATATACAAGGTAAACCAGGGATTAAATTCCTGGAATTCCAATGTAAAAATTCAGAGGACGTAGCAAATTTTTATCAAACTTATTTTGGATGTAATATATACTTTGGTAATAGCAATGACGACGAGGTTAATAATAATAATAACCATGCAGTCGTTCAAGTCGGTCCAAATATTTATTTCATTTTTACCTCTAATGCAAATTTAACAACAGAAATGATGAAATTGCAAGAAGGTGTTCATGTTGCAGTCTACATTAGTCAATTTAAAAATAGCTATGATATGTTAAAGAAGGATAACATAATATGGACAAATCCACGATTTGTAAGACTTGACAAATGTGATACGTGGGAAGATGCAAAAGCTGGTAGACAATATCGCTTTAAAGATTTTATTGATTCAAAAAAAAATAATAAAATATTTGAATTGGAACATGAAACACGTTCAATACGACATTATCAATATTTAAAAGATGTTGCATATGTCCCATTTATGATGGGTACCAACGATTCTGCTGGTGAAGATATGATGAAGAAAACAGCATCTTTACTTTAAAACTAAAAATTAAAAATCAAAATATATGATGTGACACACAAATTAGAGTGTGTAGTATATTTTAAATTTTATTTTTTTGAGAAAATATTAATGAAAAAATTATTTTTTATAATTAATTTTTTTTTTTAAACTCTCTCCAAAACAACAATTACTTTTACTGCCTTCTTCCTCCTTCCAAATATGGGATAAAATATGGAATAATCAAGTGATACATAACAATTGCACATGTAGCAACACTATCCAATCTATCAAAAAATCCACCATGTCCTGGTAATTTTGATCCTGAATCTTTCACACGTGCAGCACGTTTAATAGCAGATTCAATTGCATCCCCAAGAACACTTGCCAATCCCAATATAAATCCAATAAAAATCAATGCAACCCAACAACTATTATCAATAGCAGAACCATCACGTGATGGTATAATAGATGAATCAACATCAAAAAAACTATCATATTGCATAAGTACTCCTAAAAATAACATAATACCTATGCCAGCAACAATAGCTCCAATAAATCCGGCCCATGTCTTATTTGGGCTGATAACAGGCATTAATTTTGGTGTATATTTACCACATAATGCACCGAAAATTAATGCCCCCGTATCTGCAGTCCATGCAACAATTAAAACAATTGCAATATATGCAGTACCAAATGTTGGGAAATAACGCAATAATATAATATGGCCCAACATCCATATAATAAAAATACCATTTAAATCAATATATAGATCGTACATATCCAGGGTCGTTGGAGGTGCATTCCCTCTGTTCCAACGAAAAACAAAATGCCATAATGTGACTATACTAGAAATAGTAAATAAACCAGCTAAATAAAATGGACTATTACCATGATGTGCAAAATAAGTTAATGCAATTGATAAATATGTTAATAATAACCTGCTAGGTCCACGTTTACGTCTGATGGATATTGGTTCAACATGATATTTATATTTTTCTTTTTCATTGTAATAGTTTTCATTTTTCAATATATGTTTTTTATCTTCAGCTACATCATCGATATTTTGTAAACCTACACTGATCACGTGATAATATTCATATGCAGTAATACCACATGCAACAGACATAAAATGACCAGCTGTAACATCATTACGTATTAAAAAAAAAGTAATACTTGATCCAATCAATGCAGTTGTTGTTCGTGTTATTATTTTTTGCAAGGAACACGAACTACTCATGATGAGATTTTTTTCTATTTCCCTCCAAAAGCGTAAATAACAATAATTCAAGTGAATGAATAAATCACTCTCTCTTTGATAAAAGGTTTTTTTCATATACAGAGTATAAGTTTGGTCACCACACGCATTATCATTCCATATAATAATTCAAGTGAATGAATAAATCACTCTCTCTTTGATAAAAGGTTTTTTTCATGTATACAGAGTATAAGTTACCCCCGCAGTTTGGTTTATCATTCCATATTTATCTCTAAATATTCAAATCTTTTTTGTATATATTGGTGCATTGTACTATACATCCTCTGTCGTCTCAACCAGCATGTAGTTTTGATTGCTTTCAAGTATTGTACAGTATATTAAAAATCCATTACGAATGAAGAAAGCATTACTATTTTCAACCAGGACATCTGCAGGCTGAATCATATTTCCGATAGAAAAAACAAATAATAATTATTATTTTTAAAAGAAGAATATGGCGTAAATTTATAAAAAATACTTGTACCTGATTTTTATTTTTAAACATTTTAGTTTTTTTTATAAATGGACATTTTCATTGTTACATATAAGTATAATTATATGTATACTAATACATTATATTTTATATTTCCAAATCCATCAAAAATATTATTAAAAGTTGTTTTATCATTCTGGAATTTTATAATAATATTTTGCGTCTCTCTTTTGGTGTAATTCCTTGCATCCAGTGTTCATGTACCGAATATTCCAAAAATCTTAAAATAAAAATCAAAATAAAAAAACGAGGAATCATCGCTTACGTATTTGAAGTCGTCAGCTAAAAAAAAATGGAGGGGGGAAATATTAAGATCTTCAAAAGGGTCCATATTTGTTAAAATATATTAAGTATGTATTTTTGTATACTAATATCACTGTTTGACCAAAAATCACATTGACAGAAATATTAGTATACAACAATACATACTTAATATATTTTTTTAAACAAAAATATGGCGACCCTTTTGATTTTTTCTCCTATTCATTGGTGCGTATAGCACCGTAATAAGCTTAAACATTTTTTTATAAAATTAGATTTGTCATTTGTAAACAAAGAAGAGTGACACAGATGTATTGATATACATATTATTGAACACAATATATAAATTGTTGTTGTTGTAATCATTCCTTGATTTGCATTGTATCAATCATTCGTTTCACACGGAATATATATATATATATATATTACATGTTTGAAAAGAAAAAAACGATGAAGTGTAGATTAATATTATGTATATTAATCGTCTTATCCATTCAGTTGGTATTATCCCATGCAGTTAAAAAATCAACGCATAAAATGAAATCATATATGGAAAGAGTAGCAGGAAAAAAATGTGGTCCAAAATGTCAAGCACGTCGCAATAGACGAGCACGTCGCAATCAAGCACGTCGCAAACAAGAAGATCTTGATAATCGTATTTTGCCAAACGTGAAAACCGATAACTGTGGTCTTAATAGAAATGCATGTTTTCAAGTGAATAATGAAAAATGTGGCAAAATAGTATGGGATGAACCGTTTTACAAAGAGGAATGTGATAAGATCAGCGGTAGAAATACATATTATCAAAAAGATGCTTGTGAAGAGAGAGAGAAAGAGTCAAGAAAATACATCGATATTGACATGTTAAAAGTAAATAAAGAGGGAACACAAACGATCTATGACTATGACTGCGATGAAAACAATTTTAGAGACACCCAGCTTTGCAAAGATATGATGAAATCAAGCTCAACATGCAAATGCAAGCCACAGACGTATGAGATATTTGGAGGGGACTCAATCACACGGCGTGGTGGATTTACCACGGAATATCAGTCTATCCTACGACTTCACATCAAATGCGAAAACAACAAAATGAGTTGGAGAGTTGAGGCAAAAAGGTGTCCTATAAGAAACCACGATGCCAATTGTGATGAAAATGATGATCATCGGCGAAGACGAAGACGAAGACGTTTGTTACAAAGTGGTGCTAAGGCGTGTTGATAGTAATGTGCTTATTTATGAATACGATTGGGGGAAATATGATACTAAAAAGCTACTACGTATCATACCTCGTAAAAATAAGAATACTTCTCTCGTTTCTAGTTTTACCTTCTCGTTTATTTTAAAACTCACATTTCCCCCCATCATAATCACACTCTTTAGAATTACAATTTGGATCACAATAATTATCCTTATTACCTTCCTTCGACCAACAATATTTACTACATATTTCTTCACAGTACGTACCATAATTTTCTGCATCATTTTCACACAGCAATTTGTTCCCTGAAAAATATACCTCAATCCCTGTATCTTTGATCCAATTTGTAACTTCTTTTGGAACTTCGGTTATATTGTTATCTCGAGCATCTAAATATTTCAAATATTTAAAGTCTGTTAAATATGATGGTAATGTTTTTAATCCACATCTTGCTAAACCAAGAAGAGCAAGATTTGAAGATAAAGTCTCAATGTTTGTCCCACCATTTTGCGAAATTCTATTACCGTCTAGCAATAAACCTATTGTACTTGGTAACTGATCTTTCCCCAAAATACTTGGTAACAAAACACTGTTATTTCTGATATCAAAGTAAAAAACGTTGGGCAAATAGATATCTTTAGGATTCAATGGCATTCGGAGCCCCATATTTGAACTGGCTTCAATTTCTGTAACAGTGTCGTGTTTCCAAAAACTATCATGAACGTGCGTGATATTGTTGAAATGTATATAAATTCTATTCAAAAATATAAATTTCGACACATCAACATCAAAACGATTTAAACGATTAAATTGGAAATCAATAAATGTCAACTCTTTTAATTTTTCCATATTATCAGGCAATGTCATCAATGGCCCGTTCCGTATAGCTAATTTCCGTAAATTTGTCATTTCAACAATTCTATCTGGCAACATTGTCAAATTATGGCTTTTAATATCAACCGCTGCACAGTCACAAGTTGATACAAACATATTATTACAAAATGGAGTTTTAATTTTACATCCATTGTGCCATATCGTTTCCGTATGGGTTTTCAGTAGATCATTACATAATCCATCAACTTGTGATAATGAAGTGCCTTGAATGATCACAGTCGCAAGTAACATAATACAATATGTAAAACTACTACCACATACCGCAATCTTTGCCCAACGTGGAAAATATTTATTTTGTTGTCTTTCAATTGTTGTCGTTCTATCCATTCCATACATACTTTGGCGTCGTCTATTAATACGTCCGGAGTCTTTATTTTCTTCTTGAATAATCATTTGATCAATATTTGCACGAAATGCTTGAAACAACATGAATCTTAATTTTCCAAACAAGGAAAATCCAGGCATAGCTACAATTTGTAAAGTAACACTTGGAATTAATCTTACTCCATACGAAAATATCATTGCCCATGGAAGTATTAAAAAAAACAAATCTACAAACATATCACTAAGAATTTGTATATCACGATCTATCACACGAATTGAATCTGTACCCGATCCCCATAATCTTCGACCAAATGAAAAGGCACGTAAACCACTTTCTATTATTAAAATAAAACAAATAATAGAAGTAATTTCATATGGTAAATTACATAAAAAAACACTTCTCAAATTGTAATATTGCCACCAATTCTCAAAGACTTCATATAACGACAGTTTCCATAGATAATACCGTCCATTTAAACCAATATTTTTTCGGTACATTAATCGAAAATTACTGACAAAATTGTGTTTTTTCTTCTTATACCGACTCCCATAATTTCGTTTTATCCATCCGATCATATATGGTTTCCAACGTATTATAAAAAACATAGCGAGTAAAATATAAAATATTGTAATTACAAGAAATGACCAAACCCATGGACGTGATAAAAGTGCAAATGGCCCATGCATATTATATGAATTTAATATCAGGACAAAGCCAAAAAATACAGTCACGCAAACGAGTAAAAAGAAGATAAAACAACCTCGGAAACGCCATGTATTACAACAAGTTAAATTTTCAGCAACTTGATCTCGAATAGTAATTATATTACGTACAGCACTTTCCCTTCTTCTTTCTTTTCTTTTTTTTGTTTTAGTAGTTTCTTCTTCTTCTTCTTCTGCCTCGGATTTAATTTCTTTTTCATCATTTCCCCCCTCTTTTATTCTCTTGCTGTTCTCTTTTACAAGCATGTCAATCGGTTGGATTGCGACATTACCATCATCATCATTATCAGTATCATTATCATCGATAACAATTTGCATATTCTTCTTGTTAATATCTTGATTAATATCTACTATTTCCACATCTGTGGCGGAAATCGAATCACTCATCGTTTATTTTTAATACGTAACCACACTGCAAGTACTATTGTATATGTAGTTCGTATATACTACTATTAATAGGTCATGAAGTGTTTTACTAGTTTAATCTCTATATTTTCTTAATACAATAACCTCTAATCTAGTCACCGATAGGTCTATAGGTCCTTAGAATTACTCTGGCAAAGCAACAATAATTTAAATTATACTCCAGTATTCTGGACACCAGAGATTTTCCTTGCCAAAAACAATACTATTACTATTACCCTGACAAGGCAAACTATAGTCCAGTAGTCGTCTTCCTGTCGTCTAAAAAAATATATAAATTGAATAGAAAGCCAGAAAGCTGGAAGAATAATATATAGTAATAATAAATAATAGAAAGAAGAAGAAGATTTAGATTGTTGCGAGTTGCGAAAGATAGTGCGATAAATAAGGACAACATAAAATTTTATACCTTAAAATGAAAATTAAATTCGTCGGAAAACCACCTTTCAAATGACACATGATAATTATAAACTTCATCATCACAGGTTGCGAACTTAGTTCTTATAGCATCGAGATAGCATTGTTGAAATAATTTTAGCTATGGTCATAAGTGATAGAGCGATTGAACTACTAAGAATACAAAAAGTACAAATCACATCGAATATTCACTATCATCGAAGTCCCTCTTTTTAGTCCAATTACATCTAATATTTATTATATATATTCATCCAATCCATGTCATCATGTTCACTTCTATCCATATATATATACCAGAAGACAATTATTAAGAGAATAATATAGATAGAAATACAAAGGAAATACAATATATATATATATATATATGTGAAATGAAATTATACAAATAAATTGAAATCATGAGTAATAGACGTAGTGGTAGACTGGATACTAGTCAGAATTATGGAAATCAACAATATATAGCTAATAATAATAGACCAAATCCTAGTAGTTATGCTGCAAGACAAATACGGCCACCTGGGCAAACAGAGAATACTACTGCTACTAATAATAATCCACCTTTGCCACGTTTACCAAAAGGTTGGCGAAGGTATGTTGATGAAACTTCTCGAGTAGAATATTATTGGAATGAAATTAATGCAGAATCAACTTGGACATTTCCTACAGTAACAGCTGCTGAATGGATTCGTTCTGGTCAAGGTAGTAGTATCGGAATTACAAGTAATAGTCAACAACACCATAATAATAATAGCAGTTATCAGTATGATGATTCGACATCATCCTATAATTATACGACTCATTCTGCACGGCCAGCTGTCGAAGAATATGATGGCCAACATAATAGTAATGCACGTGAATATGGCACAGATGATGAAAATCAAAGTGTTGGATGGAATTCAGATAGAGGATATTATGAAGATGAACATGAATTTTCTGACCCTTATAATAATCACCATAGTGAATATAATAATAATAATAATAATGCCGCACATAATACTTATCATGATGATTCAGCATATAATTATAATAATAATGCCTCGTATCAACAGTATAACAATCGACACGAAGAATATCACAATACTAGTAATCATTACCATGCCCAGCATCATCAACAACAACAACAACAACAATATGATAATCAGCAAGGTTATAATAATAATAATAATAATAATAAAACATCATCATCAAAATATGCTTTGCCACTTCGACCAACGACTGGTTCATATTATTCTAATAATAATGATACTGTGCGGACTTTAAATCGTTATGGACAACGTCGCAATTCAAATTCTAAATTTCGCCCAAGTCCACCACCAGGTAGAAAAGGCGCAAATCATGAAACATATTTCAATAATAATAACAATAGCAAAAACAATAATACCAATAATAAACCACTTCCATTACCACCTAAAATGAAATCAACTTCTTCTTCAGCAAGCGCCTATGTAATACCAGCATATAATCGTAGCAATATTAATAACCATAATACTGGTCAAAATCAACCACACTTACCACATTTAAATAATAATCAATTAGATGAGCAACAACAGCATAGTAATCCAGAGCATTTTAAGTTTGATGGAATGGATCAGTATCAAAATCATGGACGTGCAAATAGATCATTGTCTTTGCTAGGGAAAGAATTATTTAAAGATAGCAGTAAAGTGGAGATTGGAGATTACATAAGTGTATTATATAACGAACGGTGGTGTCTAGCACAGGTCTTAGATTTTAAAGATTCAGATGTACCATGGGTTCAAGTTGAAATTCAAGGAAATACAAATGTCGCAGAGTGGATTGAATTTCGATCAGATAGGCTAAAACCATTTGGTGCAGATGGTGCATTATCACCTGCGCGGAAACATTTGAAAGTTTTGAGCAAGCGATTTAGCTTGGCAGATTATGTAGAAGTTAGAGAAAAGCAAGTTCGTATTATTAGCAATGGAAAAAGTAATGAGAAGAAAAAGGATAAAAAGAAAGTAATATGGAAAATGGCGCAAATTATTGCATTGGATGTCGATGGATCGGTAACGGTGCAATATGAAGGTGTGAATGGCGTGTTAGGGGATGAAAAAATAAGTAAAAATGAGCAAAAAGAACGTATGCGACCATTGGGTGAAAGCAAAACACCAAAAAATTCCAACAAGAAATCACTATTAAATTTATCGGAAGTGAAATTTAGACAAAAATTAAAAGAAAATGGATTGGTTTTAGAAAAGATGGCACCAGATGGCAATTGTCTATTTCGTGCTGTTGCACATCAAGTCTACGGTGATGCGGATAAGCACGATGCATTGCGAAATGCTTGTTGTGATTACATGTTGAGCGATGGCCAAAAAGAGCATTTAGAAAATTTTGTGGATGGTGATTTTAATAAATATGTAGAAAAAATGCGAAAGCCAAAAACATGGGGTGGTAATTTAGAAATAGAAGCAATGCAAGAAATGTTTGATCGTGCGATTGAAATTCATTCGGCAGATGTTCTTAGTGAAGAAACAAATGAAACAACATTTAAGAAAGATTTCGAATCATCTAATACTCCGGAAACACCACGCAATAGCGTAACGGATGTCAATCAACCAATTTCATTAAAAATTAGTTACCATGGTAAATCCCATTACAATTCATTAGTAGATCCAAAACATCCACCACCATTATTACCATTGGAATCATCACGTTTTCAAGAACGTAGAAAACGCCGAGCTATAGCTATTGCAAAGCAAGCAGAAGAAAAGAAAGAAGACGAGAAAAAAAAAGCTACAGATAATAATAAAAAAAGTAATGATAAGAATACAAACAAGGAAAAAATGATTGTGAATGAAGGAAATGATGATAATAATAATAATAAAATAGAGCAAAAAATGCAAAATTTGAATGTGAACACTAATAATAAGAAACAATACGAAGTAAAGAAAAAAAGTGGATTGTTTGGTGGTTTTAGTATATTTAAAAAATCAACACCAAAAACTGATAATATCAATACTATGGAAAACAACAATGTTAAATTAAAACCAATTGCTCGGAGTAATAGTAATTCAGATGTCCCTTCGTTAGAAAAAAAATTGGCCAGTCCAGAAAGTCATGAGAAAAAAACAGGTGCCTTGCCATCAATGGAGAAAAAGATGAAAGATTTACATAGTAGAAAATTAAAGCGAGTTAGCCTTTCAAGTCCAAGCATGAAAATGGCAAAATATGGTGTATTAGATAAAATGAATAGTATTAAAATGGACAGTGTAGAAAAAAATAGTGTTGGTAATAGTGTTGGTAGTACATCGAAAGTACAAGATAGTGAAGGCCCAGATGATAAGAAAGGAAGTAGTGTTGTGTAGATAATAGTGCATGAACTTAGAAATAAAAAACTGTGTATGATACATCATATTCAAGAAACGAAAAAATTAAGTGCACGAATGATCTTTTTATAATATTAATTATAATATACGAGAGAGTATACCGAGTATACATTTATTGTTTGATGCTGCTTGAGACAGAGTACCCAGAGTACTGTAAAAATGGAGTGCGTATT
>LT649740.1:0-14908 GCA_900128395.1 Stramenopiles sp. TOSAG23-2
GTATATATATATATATATATTAATTGCTGTACTATATATCCCAAATCGCCAAATTTTTACCATAAAATTAAAAAAAGTGAAAAGTGATAAAATTTTATAGAATATATAGATCTATGATGGTAAGAAAAAAGCTATTAGTGCATTTATTATAATAAGTTTAAGTTGAATTCGAGTTAAGTATCAACCTATTTCTAGTCGATACGTTGGAGAAAAAATTAGTGTCGACTTGTTTTCGTGTCAATCCTGTGTCTATTGTACCAGAGCCTATATAGAGCTTACAATACGCGTTAGCAAACTGTTTTCGCCACTATGAGCACAGCAGCCTCGACTTCGCCAACCTCCTAATATGAACACAGCATCTACCTCAGAAACGCGTCACAGATTTCAGGCAACATCCTTAAAAAAAGAGAGGCGTCCCTCTTGCGCATTGCATGAAAAGGACACACCACAGCGACACAGGAAAAATCAAAAAATTGTACATCGACACTTGCAAATCATATGCAGTATTGTACATCGACGCAGGAAAAATAAAAAAATTGTACTTCGAGCTTGTATAGGGATCCACTTACTTATTAGTATACATTTCGCAAATTCGTAATAGTAAACAGTGTTATGAAATAATGGCACTAAAATAAATTAATAATAAACAATTAAACCCGCAAGCACCCTGTTGATGGATTGGTACGTGATGGACTACCGCCACACATATAACAACAGCTGTAGGAAGATTCAACACACTTTCCAACACACACAAATCAATATATATTGTATTGAGCAATTTAAAAATAAAAGAGAACATACGTTGATTTTATTGCGGTTAATTTCCAGTGAAACGTCATTTACCAGTTTTTTTTATCCATATTTCGTTTCACGATGGTGCCAATACCAAGTTGGTTCCGATATTGGTTGATATTGCAAGTAACAACATATCCATATGCATTTGGAGACACCGACACAACATACTTTTACGAGTATATTTACCCGTATGCGAGGCTAGACTTTATCAAGGGGCGTCTAAAATTGGTAGATTTGACAGGCGTGTCGAAAAAGCCAACATCGGCGCCATTTCCCAGCATGATGGGCATATTCTAGGAATAAGCGGGAAACAATAGGTAGCCATTGAAATTGCAAACCATGTTCACTCTCCTACTTCGCTGCAACTATCCCGCCCAACTGATTGGTTTTTATCACCAAAACAAAACCGCTACATCTGATTTATCGTTCGCCAAGCTGGTGCCATGCGAACCAAAAGACGCATTGTACCGATGGGGAACGCCAGAGGACGCTGCTGAGGTACAGTATGACTACAGCGACTATGGGGTTTTGACGTACCGCTTTGAGACCTCCTACCCGCCGTATGAATGGTTGCGGGCGGTGAGAGGATGCTATCCGTGGTTGAGTGTATGCCTACAAGTGTAAAAGATTCTACTAATTACCTCTTGGATGTTACCAAACGATGGCGCAACGTTCTAATTTCTTTCTTCCTCTTGATTCTGGCTGCAAATAGATGGAGAAAATCCGATATGAGTATCTACATCATTGCCAATTCAATGACGAAGGGCACGTTCTGATTTGGAAACACAACGATGGGCATCTTGCAAAACTCCTCTTCTATGGTACTAACTATACGATATGTGCTAGTATATTATATTAACTTGTCGGTGCAACCTTTGTTAAATTTCGTTCTTTATTATTACTGTTTTTCTTCTTCTTCGTTTTTTCTCTCATTTTACTAACTTTAACAACAGCAACTTCTTTCATACAGAAACAAAATCCGATTATTAATATAATTGTACCTATCCATTCAAATCCAAATGATATAACGTTTAAAATAGGAGAATGGGTCATCATTTTTCTTTGTGTATTACCTTTTATAACTTCACCACTATCAATTTCTTTTGTTTCTATAGAGGTTAATATATAATAATTTATATATCCAGCAATTAATATAAAAAGTTCAGCGCCACTTAACAAAATATCTAATATATTATTTGTGCTACGTATACGTTTTTTATCATCTCCTCCAGTTTTGCTTGGATCTTTTATTTTTAATTCTCTATCTAGCAGAAACGGTTGACATATTAACAATGCAATGAAATAACTAAGACACAATCCAACTTGCATTGGTAATGCATATTCTTGTCGATTTGTTAAAAACATTGCAACGCAACCCACCATTAATTTTCTTATTACTATTACAAATTCCCAAAAATAAAATTTATCTGAAAATTTATCAAATATCCAGCCTAGAATATATTTGTTTTGAGATTATTTTAGAATAATAGTAATTGATGTTAGTTAGTTTATATATTTAATAAATATTGTCATTAGATATGATGATATTTTGAATTAAATATTAATAGCATAATATATATAAGATTTAAACTTACCAAATTTTCCGTAATTGTCGTCACTAATATCCTCAGCCCATTTTGGTTTTTGAAACATTTTTTTGATTTTGGTTGTAAAATGAAAATCAAACACATAATGTAAAATTAAATACGTCGATCCTATACCATATAATGGAAACGCAACAAATAGCCCAGTAAATGCAACAAAGGAATTTGTTGTAGATGCACCTGCAGCATTATATAATATGTACATACTATAAACCGATGAACAAAAAAACAGTATGATTACAGTTGCGTGAAACGATTTTTTGCTGCAGTACCCTCGGTTTAGAATACATCGTTTTTGAATAAAATATAAACTCAATAGCAACAACGGCACCACAATAATAGCTGCTAAATTATAATAATTATCAAACAACGACACGCATAAAACATTAGGGTCGGAATCAAACGTTATAGAACCATCTGCCTGAGTTGTACAATCAAATGCCGACAATACTTGAAGAAGAACTATTGCATACAAGGAGTTTATCCATATATAAGTGCCAACTGATATAACACGTTGGGGATTACCAAATCGAAAACCAAATGATCGGTTAAATCCAACAGATGCAACTTTATACCAACAACTAAAAAATACGAATAATAATAATGGCACAAATATTTTTGATAGATATATATCGTTTGTTGAAAATTGCCATGCACATTCAGGCGATGAGGCAGCTCCACTTATATCAATCGTCAGAATATTTAATATGCTTTGTAATAAATGAAGGAGCCATGGTGGTAAATGTGGCAATCGTAAAGTTGGAAATGTAATGTTTAATGTCATTGAATGTGAAATTAGTATTCCAATAATACCTGTTAAACGCCGCGCGCGTGCAAAAACATTCATTTTTTTATCATCGTCGTCAATGTTGCTTGCATTGTTTTCCATGGAGGCTTCTTCTTCATCATTTGAAAGAATATTCTGTTTAAACTGGTCTTTTTTATTCTCAAGATGCTCAGCTTGCGTTTCATCTTCACTCTCTTTGTTGTTTTCTTCACTCCCATCTTTTGTACCCGGTTTCACTGCAGCATCTAACGTTTGATAAATTCCATATAAAACTGAAATAACGCCAAAAACAATTGCTATTAAAAATGTCATGTTAGAGTCTGGGCAACGTAAGCATTCGCCATTAGCTTTGTAATATCTTGGCATGCATTTCATACAAGCTAATCCTTCTCTATTCCTTGTACATGTGATTCCACCTAAACAATGTTGGGGTTGTGGACACGTGAAGCATTGGTCGTTCCGTAGATATAAACCAGATTGACAGCACACTGCTATACCAACTAGTCCTTCATTAAATATACATGATTTACATACTCCTTGTGCTGTTTGATCATTAAATGTTAAACTGGGACAATCAATGCAAGCTGTTTCGTATACTTGACCTTCTATACCATTGTACTTTCCAATGTTACATTCTTGGCATACACTTTCATCAATCATTCCTACCCCATTATTAAATTTACCTTTACTACAATTCTTGCAAGTTACTTGGCCTTCCAAATCATTGTACTTCCCGGGGTCACAGGTCGAACAGCCAGTTGCACCTTCAAATTCAGCAAATTCTCCTTTTGCACATAATGTGCAATTTATTTGACCTTCCTCCCGACTAGATTTACCGATATCGCAATTCTTGCAAGTTACTTGGCCTTCCAAATCATTGTACTTCCCGGGGTCACAGGTCGAACAGCCAGTTGCACCTTCAAATTCAGCAAATTCTCCTTTTGCACATAATGTGCAATTTATTTGACCTTCCTCCCGACTAGATTTACCGATATCGCAATTCTTGCAAGTTACTTGGCCTTCCAAATCATTGTACTTCCCGAGGTCACAGGTCGAACAGCCAGTTGCACCTTCAAATTCAGCAAATTCTCCTTTTGCGCAATTTAAACATACATTTTCTGATGTTTGACTTTCACCAGATAAAGAATATTTACCAGCAATACATTCAATACAAACATTTTCGTTTATTTGACCTGGGCCTGCAATTGAATATTTACCACTAATACAATTTAAACATATATTTTCTGATGTTTGACCTGGGCCTGATATTGAGTATTTTCCTGCTGTACAATTTTTGCAAGCTACAAACTCATTGGATTGACCTTCTACATCATTAAATTTACCAGCACCACAATTTTTGCAAGCTACTTGGCCTTCCAAATCATTATATGTACCTATGTCGCAATTTAAACATACATTTTCTGATGTCTGACCAGGACCTGATATTGAATATTTACCGGCTGTACAATTCTTGCAACTTGTTTGTTCTTTTATATTATTATATGACCCATTTTCGCATAAATATTGATTTTCTCCGTCGCAATAGGAACCTATTGCACATCTTGTATTGCAAATAACACCTAATTTTTCATTAGTGTTGTTTACTGCAATACAAGGACCAGTAACCGGTCTTTCAATACATAATTTCGATGAACAATTTTGCCAAGTAGCTTTTATGTTTTGATTATTCGGGTCATATGCATAAAAACTTTCATTACTGTATGGATCACTGAAATGTGTGTTTACTATTGTGAAAGTTGGCGCGCATCCATTGCTCCCTGTTTCTGCAAATATATGATGCCCTTGTTTACTAGATGCATAATTGCCAATGAAAGATGTACCTTGTGTTATTACATGCATATTACCCGTAATATGCAACCCACCTCCGCCATTTAAAGTTATGTATAGTTCGGTGTTGTATTTTATAATACAATTTACTAATAATAATGTATGCGATTGCCAATCGTTATAAGCTGTTATTCCGTGCCCTTGATTGTGAGCAATAGTCGTATTATATAATTCTACATTCTCTATATAACCATAATATATGCCTTCCTCATTATTATTGGATATATTACTGTTGTATACTTTCAATATTCCCCTACCACCCCAACTATAAATGCCTTTACCATTATTTATAATATGGCTAGAATATATTATAACACTTGGGTACCCATCAATTTGATGAATAGCCATGCGATTATCCTTAAAAACACAAAAACTGGCCTCGAAGACACCCCTGTTAAATATAGATCCTAGTACATAAGATCCAACTAATTTTAAATTCTGAAGTGTCAACTTTCCACTACTAAGTACGTAAAAATGCCTACTGCCACTTGCAGGTTTTACTGTAGATAAATCACTTTTATTAGTACCTACAATTTGTAAAGCATCGGATACGACCACATGACTATGGCCTAAAATAGTGCAATTAGATCCTAATGTAAAATTTCCTGTGTTTGAAGTAACTGCGCAATCCCATTCCAACGGGTGGGCTATGCAATCAGATGCCTGTATAGAACCCTCATTGAGTGTTGTAGGCTTCTCCGCAGGGCATTTAATACATGTATTGTTTGAATCACTTGGATTGTAATATCCACGCAAACATTTGTGACATATTTTATTTGCACAAACACAATTAATCATGCTATTGCACATAGCATATGTTTGTACAAATTCACCTTCACCAGTATTAAACATAAATCTGTGCAGATCTGGTCTGTTATGAAGAGTGCAGCCATATGTCCAATCATCTCGATCATTTACACTTCCATATCCACCATATCCACCATATCCAATGTGCCCAAATGAACCATGATTTCTAAGACCACTTGCCGCAGCTTCGCATGCTGTTGGGGATACAATTCTATTTATACACTTGCCAGAAGTGATAATTTCATTTAATGCTTCGTATCCAGGCAAACACACATCATCGCATTGTACACCTGCCTTTGTATTTGAATTATCGACCGCCGTGCATGATCCAGTAAACTGATTTTCTGTGCATATATTAATATTGTCTGAACAAGTTGTAACAATATAATTACTATTGCCATTTGGGTTGTTTTTAAAGTATGTATTTATTAATGATATGGTTGGTGAGCCATCGGAACATATATCGTCTGCAACAACACTGTTATTGATATAGTTGGAAATAAAGGACGATCCAATTATCTTTGTATTAGTATTATCAGTCAAATATATTCCTCCACCAGCACAATTACCACTTGTGCTTGTAACTATATTAAACGTAAACTCTGTGTTGGATATGTCCACGTTAGCTAAATTGTTGGAGGCGCCATCTATATGAAGACCACCACCAACATATGCTTTGTTATTGTGTATGCTAGAAAAATATAGATTCAAATTTCCTCCGCTTGAAGATATTAAAATTGATCCACCGTAGTTAGCAGGAACATCACTGTAGACAGTTACATCCCCACCAACTAAATTAACGTAACGCAAAATAAGTTTATGACTTGGATTATTTATATAGAAATGGCGCTTATTTGTTGCGGCAGTTATGGTGGCTAGGTTACCATAATTATTAGTAGCAGTGCCATTAATTTCTAATGTATTTGTAATAGAAACATGGTCATTACCTGAAATGGCACAGTCACTACTACGTGTAAACGTCCCAGTGTTTGTAGTACTAGCACAATCCCACTCCGCCGCACGCACATAAGCAGCCAGCAAAAAACAGCACCAAACAGCAGCAAGCGCTTGGCGGTTCATAACGTTTGTAGGATAGATAGAGTTTGCCAGTCGTTGAAAACGTTACTGTGGAAATTAATAAGAACCTTGTGTAGCTATTATTTGTCCTAATCAACAGTCGTGGAAACTAGTTCGTGACTGCAATTACTAAATCAATCCAGTAGAAACACAACCTCGCGAAAACAACAACCAAGTTGCTCAACAAACAGTAGATCAACAGTTATGCAAGAAGTCTACTAAAAGTATATTTGCTCCACGTTCGAAGCGATATCAAAAACTTTTTTGTAAAAAACCAATCGACCACGTAAAACAATAGCTATGCGCGTTTCCAAAAGAATAGACGCGCGTTAGTACAATCGAATGCTTGAAAGGCAACTATACGCCCAAAAACAACTATGCGCAAATAAATAACCAAAGCCGCTAAAACAACCGTAGATCAACCACAATCGAAGACCTAATATATATATATATATCCGTCCAACGATCCCAAAAACCCTTTGGTGAAACAACGGTATATAAAAATAGCTATGCACGTCCAAAAAATATTAAATACGCGTTAATACAATCTTGCTCTTGCAACAAAACTATATACTAAATTTTTGTATATGATTTGTAGAATGATATAATTGCAAACGAAATTTTTGGTGGATGTACCGTTTATTACATCTTTATTTATTTTTTTTTTATTTTAGTTTATGTTATATATAGCTTTTACATAGCGTTTATGAACTATTTATTCATTTTTTAAAACTCTGTGAACAAACTGCCAACTTTAAAGGATTTGCCTATTTGCCAACAGCTCGGACTCTCATGTTTGCAATGCTGTGTCCATATGGCCAACAGGCGATTACAAGAACCAAGTGTCGATGTACAATGGCAATACGACCGTACGCTGACAATAGCACTAGAGTGCTATTATCAACAAAAATTGTACATCGACACTTGCAAATCATGCAGTATTGTACATCAAGCTCGTTTAGGGATCATCTTACTTATTAGTATACACACGTACTCTAGGCCGTTCACAACATTAGCTACAATTTCAACGAGTTGAAACCACCCCATTATAAATTCAAATTTTTACTCCCTCGTTTCGCATTTAGGAACGCATCCACGCCCTGGAATATCTTTTGCAGCACGTTGAAGTCTTCCAAGGCGAACCGCAGCGCCATTCCGTTCGGGGTTTGTATATCTTTGAATTTTCTTTTGAGCTTCTCGAAAAGCGTGTCCAAGGCCTGGGCCGTAAGAAATGGATTTAGACGTTGCTCGTTCACGGCAGTTCGAAGACAGCCTCGCGCGTTTTATTACTCGAAAAGCGTTTCCAAAATACAAATGCTACATTGAAGCAGCTACCATCGTGAGGCATATTCATCCAATACTGGTTCACAACCAAGGCAAGTTTGAGATATTCACCAAACGAGTGAAGGAACCTTTGTTCAAAATAACAAGGGACAGGGCTCAGAGCCGTCGTGCCTGCATCAGTTTTATTCGCCGTTTGACACAGTACTATGGAAATTGCATGGTGATGAAACGCAAGTCGGCGGAAGTAGATGGCAAGGCGGTGTCGGTCTATTTGTACGCGTTGGTAAAGGTTTAACCATAATATCTTAATTTAGTTAGTTTTAATATGAATCATCTCTTTTAGAACATATCTGCCAGAGCTTCCTTTTTCATCTCTCTCTCTCTTTTAGGTAGCCACCATTCGTATCTCTCTCTAAGTATCGTAACTACAGCAGTAGTGATGCTATTATTCAATGCAACACAACCAGCATTATGTAAGTATTATGTATATTTGCATATTTGCATCTTCTTCTTTTGCATGTACGCAGGTTGTTTTTATTTTTTATTGTTGATGATGAGTAAGTAACACTATTATATGTCAATATATTTTCTTATGTAATCAAACTCTCTAGCGATTAAAATTAAGATCATATTATTACTACCACTACACAAAAATCTTCTCATCTCCTCATCCATTATTCATTTTGTTGTTGTTGGATAATAGCAGCACGGCACGAAAAAATTAAAATAATGGTACAACGGTACGACATTATTCAAAAATATTCATAGACCATTGTTATTCATTTTAAATCAAATAGAAAAGACATAGGAACGCAAATTATTCATTTAGCGTTTTCGGAGTCTAGTTATTTTAAAACAAATCAAAGTATTTTCACACTACCAGGTTTACAGAATCCACCAAATTTATCTTCACATGTAAAGTATCTCGTCCCTTTGATGCTGCCATCATTTTTGCCTACTGCTTCATCAAATTGCACACCAATCCAATAACCAGGGCCAATTTCTTTAACTTCACCCACAAACATTATTGTAGCTTTTCTGTCTCGAGGTAGTTCACAGCGATTACCAATATCAATGCCAGGTATCAGTTGAAAGTTTGTGGGTGTTGCACGTTTAAATTTCCTTTTGTTTTCTGATTTTCTTCGTTGAATTCTATGTTCTAAAGATTTCTTCTTCTGTAGGTGGTTCTTTGCTACCTCTTCTTTCTTTCGAATCAAATGCTTTGAATCTTCCTTGTTCTTTCGCTTAATTTGACCGACTTCAGAATGTTTTCTAGCTATATTTTTGACTTTATTAATATGTTTCGAACTACCATGAAATAGGATATTGTCTTTTTTGTTAGACTTTCCGCTGACTGGTAATAACTGACGTTTCCGTTTTTCTATAATTCGTTTCCGCATCCTAGCTGCAAATAATTTGGTACCTGAGGCTGTTCTAATACCACCTTTTATTTTCATTTGATGAACGTTCACAGGCAACAACATTGTTTTTTTCATTTGGATGTATTGCTTACGTCTTTGGTAGGCTATAATTTTGGTATTTGCAACGTTATTGATTGTTAACTTATGTTCCTTATTATGTCCCAATTCAGGATGAATTTTTATTGAGTTTTTTCGTTTTCTGAATGTGTTTATACCAACATTGAATTTTGTTCGTATTCGCCTCATTAATGGCGATTTAAAATATCGCCGTCTTCTTGATTCAACTACTGCATTATCAATTATTGATTTAGTATGTGCAATAGAAGCTATAGATACTTCCGTGTCTAGAAATTTTTTTGCGACGTCTTTTGTCATTAGTTTACTTAATCGAAATGCTTCTTCGGATTCTGTAGCTAACAATTGAAATTCATCATGAAATTCTTCCAGCAATTTTCGAATGTCACTAGTCTCCATCCACTTTACATGGTGTTTTTGTTGATCTGCCCATTCTTGTAATAATCGTCTATTTATATCCCTTTTTGAGTTTTGCTTCATTGACAGACACATATTTCGTAGCCATGGTATTGTTAATATTATTGCTACAATACCCAGAAACATTGATATAAACGCCATTGATACTAAAACAATATCAAAGAATTTCTGTTCGTACTCGTCACTAATTTTCATTTCTCTGTACATTTTCAAGCACAAACCGCTTATCATTGTTAATAACAAATTGGTTGATAAAATGATTGCTAAAATGTTATCATAATATGCTCGATATGGTCGTTTACTATTAAATCAATATCGATATGATTGTTAGCATTATATAGAAGCACAAAATACATTAATTATAGAGAGACGGATATGATACTTACTAAGCTATCAATGTGACCCAAAAGACACAAACCAAAATGCCCAAAAAGAGTTGTGCAACACTTTCTTCTCCTACTAATATAAGCCCCCCTGTTAACATCAAACGCCTTGTCAAATCAATTAAATCATAGTAGTAACATTCGGGTGTATAATGTCGATAAATCGATCCAAATTGCTTTAAAACTTTACGATGCAGCTTTCTATCCACTGCAGTCTCATCATGTAAGTGCTCACGATTTTTAACCAAGACAATGAATTGTACAAGTGGAACACCAATAACATAGATCAGCATGCATACGATTGCAAGTATACCATAATTCCACCATCCGCCTTCAAAACATGTTACACTATAATCAGCTGTTAAGTAATAATGGTCTTGGACTTTTTTGCATTTGAATAAACGGAAAATTCTCGTACTGACCCCTGTATATAATCCAAATGCCAACAATTGCATTAATGTATATAATCGTGTCCATATACTCTCATTTGTAAACTGGGGTTTGCAGCAGCTGCATTTACATAATCGAACACGGCATTGAATAACTTTCCATACAAAGTAAATGCATAAACTTAGTAATGGACCTACCATCATATGAAAAACGAATTTCTGATTAAACCCGGTTTGCATGGTACAACTTATCTCGCCAAAAAAAACGTATATATCAAAAGATGTTAATTCCATCAATTTCATCGTTTGTACTAACAGTGGTGGCCACGGAACATCAAATACTATTGGGGCATAAGTCATGCATTGGGTAAATCCGAATAGAATTTTTAATTTCATCAATGTAACCCCAATATGTTTAGCGGAATCAGCAACTTGCTTTTTCTTTTTTTTCAACTTTTTTGCCCTAACTCGGATTTTTTCGATTCTTTCCTCTTTTGTTTCTTTCTTCAATTCTTCTCCACATATGTACTTTTCAAGCTCGGGTAATTCAATACGACCACTTCTATCATAGTCCACCATTTCAAAAATGTGTTGAATTTCTCTATGAGTGAAATGCCCATGATGCTGCTCGATAAATGTTCTAAATGCTTTTAAATTCAATTTTGCTTTGCCTTTATCAAAAATATGATCTAAGTCTTCGATGTAACTTAACTTTTCCCGCAACAAGTCTTCATCCGCTTTTGACAATGTTCGTTGCGTTAGAAATATATACAAGAAAATCATGAAAAAAAACAATGTAATTATACCAGCATACAAAAGATCACCGGTTGGCATCGATGGCATTGACGGTTTATATCCAGGGCAGCTAGAACAGAGACCTTTCTGGAACACATAATCTTTCGCACAAACTGCGCATAATGGCGAGGCATTATCATAACCTTTTGAACACCGGTTTGAAATATTTAAACCACCAATGCATGAATTAGGTATAACACATTTGTATAATTTATACTTTTCAAAATTAGGTGATGCCGGGTAGTAACGCCAGTAATTTTCCTCTACTGGTGGTGTCGTGACTTCGATTTTGTTACATACCATACCTTCTGTACATTCTGTGCAGTCTGTTACTGGAGGATAATATTCTAGGGAAGGCAAAGGTTTGTAAAATTTTGCACCACATATACACCTAGTTCCGTTTGGTCCTCGATCATAGTCTCCACGGTACTCACCAATTCCACAACCTTTTGAAAAAATTCTTAACGTAAAATCTTCATCTGGGCGATCGTAATAAATACTATTTTTATTTTGCGGCTCAAGTATTCTGTGTTTTACCGTGCATGATTGCAGTTCTGTTGCTTTTGCTGTGCGATCAAATCCATTTGGAATTAAAATTTCGATGTCATATCCAGTGGCATAGTTATCATTATTAAAAGTAAAAACATTTGTATCATAATCAATCATGTAACACTCTGGTCCTGAAAATGATATTTCAACTTCAGTGAGGTCATCTACTCCTATGGCAAACGGCGTAGTAGGATCGACATTTTGTGGTTGGCGATTTAAACGCAATAAATATGAAAAAACGTTGCCTTCTATCATTTGTGGCATTTTTGGTAAAGCTTTTAAGCTTGTCCAACCACCACAAAATACCGCGCCTGCGTCTGATTCTTTCCCTTTTGAACAAGGAAAACATTCGGTTCCACCAGAATTTGACTGGTATGTATTTGCGTTACATATGGTGCATGCGGTTTTACCCTTTTCATCCATATAAAATCCAGGTTCGCATTTAGTACATAAACAATCGCTTGTAATTCCCGGTATATTACTGACTTTTCCAACTGGGCATTTGATACAATCATTTTCATCATCGTGGAAGCCAGATGCTGTACCTTCATCAAAATTAAATCGCCCAGCTGGACAATTTGTACACTATATACGTATTTCAATAAATATATAAATATAGGTACTTATAAGTTAGAAATTGTCTGTGTATGTGAATAGTGAGGCATAGCTACTTACATCATCTTTGCTATCGTGCATAGAAACTGTTAATGAAGAATCCAATATTACTTTTCCAGCTTCACATATTTCACAATCTGAAACATGGTCGTGCTTAGTTACATCTGTACCGTCTGCAGTTGAATATGTACCTCCTGGACATATAGCGCAATCACTTAGTTCATCATGAAATGAAAAAGCTGTCCCATCAGCATCATTATATCGCCCAATAGTGCAAATTTTACAATTATTTGCTTCTTCGTGCAAGGACAATGTAAGTCCGTCGTCAGCTAAATATCGGCCTTTGGCACAAGATTTGCAAATTGATTGGCCTATTTCATCGTTCCACGATCCTTTGGGACATATCTTGCAATCTGCTGTTTCATCATGTTGTGTCACGTCAGATGCATCATCTGCAATATACGTTGCTATACCACATAACAAACAGTCATCTAGTGCATCATGTTTTGATGCATTACTTGAAGTATCGCTATTATAACGTCCTTGTATGCAAATTTTGCAGGCAGGGCGACCTATTTCATTATTATACATTCCTTTCGCACAGACAAAACAATCTGCAGAAGAGTCATGATTTGCACCATCTATGCTATCATCTTCCAAATATTTTCCAATTTCACACGATTTGCAATCTGAATATTCATCATGATTATCGGCATCAACTGCTAAATCGCCAATGTACTTTCCAAATGAACATACCATACAATCCGATTCCGCATCATGTAACGTAATACTGCCTCCCTGATCTTCTAGATACTTTCCACCACCGCATATTTTACAATCTTGAGTTCCAATTTCGTCAGTATAAGTACCTTGTAAGCATATTGAACAATCGCTTTCTTGATCATGTTTTGACACATCTGATGCTAAATCTGAAATATGTTTACCAATAATACACAATTTACAATCTAAAATATTATCATGTAAATCAGCATCTGTCGCAGCATCATCGTTATATTTACCACCTGGACAGATGTCGCAATCTGTATTTTCATCATGTAATGTTATACTTTGTCCATCGTCCTCAAGATAACGGCCTATTTCGCACACTAAACATTCCGTCGTAGCACTTTGATCTGTATACATTCCCTTTGGACATATTGAACAATCGCTTTCTTGATCATGTTTATCTTTATCAGTTGCAGCATCTTGCAAATATTTCCCTAGTACACAAACTTTACATGCAGATGATGTTGGATCATCTGTGAATTGTCCCGCACTACAAATGACGCATGTTGATTCCAACGTTTGACCGTTTGCATTAGAGTAACGCCCAGCTTGACATACAGTACAATCAAGATCATGATTATCGTGGAGATTTTTATCTGTTGCAATATCAGTTAGATACCTCCCGATGCCACACAATTTACATGCGCTTGCCGTCGTTTCATCATTATATTGACCCGCACTACAAATAGTACAGGTCGATTCTGCTTGTTGGTCAACTTCATCCGAATATCTACCTGCACCACACTCAGTGCAGTCGTCTAGCTGATTGTGGTATAAGCGGTCCGAATTATCTTTATCGTTGTACCTCCCCTGCGGACATTCATCACATCCATCTGTATCTGCCGTTTGATTGCTGTACTTTCCAGCAATACAAATTATACAATCACCAAGTTCGTCTTGTCCTGTATTACTGTTATAGGTTCCCTCTGGACATAGTTTGCAATCAACTTCTGCATCATGTAAATCATATTGATTTTGTGAATGTGACTCCAAATATTTACCTTCAGGGCAATTGTCACATGTAGAAGACTTTGCATATTATTATGAAGGTTAGTACGTTTACTGCAGAGGGAAAATGTGTTTGAACTTACTGAACCTTGGCCTATATTTGTGCTATACTTTCCCGCGCCACATATATCGCAATCCTCTAATGCGTTGTGAAGACTCGCATCTCCTGTATTTGTTAAATACGTACCGGCAGGACAACCTTGACATGTAGTTTCTAATGTTTGGCCAGTCTGTGCGCTATATTTTCCAGCACCACATACTGTACAAT
>LT649741.1:0-14845 GCA_900128395.1 Stramenopiles sp. TOSAG23-2
TAATGTATTGTTTGTTTTTAATGCATCACCAATACTTTGTACATCAGTAATATTATTACTATATAGGTACAATGACGTTAATGTATTGTTTGTTTTTAATCCATCACCAATACTTTGTACATTAGTAATATTATTCTCATGTAGGTACAATACCTTTAATGTCTTGTTTGTTTTTAATATCACACCAATAGCTAATGCATCCATATCCGTGAGATTCTTTCCTTTCAAATTCACGAATTCTGTCTTCCCATCAAATTCTTTTTCCCATTTAATATATGCAGCAATAACATTTTTTTTTAGCACATCCAAATGTTTACTCATTACCTCATCAATTAAATTAATATAAGAGTTATCTTTTTCTTTTTTTTGTTTTCTATTTTCCATCATATTTTCATAATTCTCAAACTTACAATCATTCAAACGAGACTCATTTGAAAGATACAATATTTCTGTTTCGGTACATGATTCTATACCTTTTGCATTCGGGAACGAATTATAATCAATGAATAATATTTCTTCATCTTCCATTTTTTCAATATTCTTTGCTTTGTTTAGAAGCTTCACATCGTCATCTTCCTTTGTTGAGTTGTATAACAACAAAATCATACTACATTCCCCCCATTTAACTCTTTTTTTAAGGACTTCCCCTGTGATAAATTCCACCCCAAGTTTATTGAACTTGGGCATTATAGTATCTTCCAGAGTTTCTACTTCATGGATAATACTCTCAATATCTTTATATTCGTTACCATCTTCATTGCCATACTTTTCACTGCGAATGGAATCAATTAATTGTTGAAGATCTGCCTCCTCGCTTTCGCCCGAACGAACATCCTGTACGTGATTCTTGATATCTAGCTTTACAGCATCCTTCAACTTCTTAATATCGTGGGCATGACGCTCAAGTCTGGATTGAAAGCGAGGGAAAAATGTAAAAACATTTTTATGCCACTTTAAAACATCGTCAATTTGAGAAACTTGGTCCATCAGCAAAGAAAGGATACCCACTCCATCGTTCACAATCTCATCTCTGATTTGGTAAAACATACTTGTGGTATTATCGACAAAATTGCTTATCGGTTCCAGTCTCACAAACAATGGTTTGCCATCACTCTTATTGATTCCTGTTGTTAAATCGCCTTTTATAAACTTTACCGCTTCTTTTATAGTGGTGCATACTTTTTGCTTCACTTTCGACTCATCCGTGTGAAATGTAAACTCAATTTCTTCGTTTTCTGACGATCGGTTGGATGTATTACTCATGTTTGCACTTCCTTCCACATTGAACATTTTTTGCACTTTTACCATTAAACTACCACTTCCACTTTGTGTTGCGTTTGTCATACTAGTTTGACGCCTTCTACTAAATTCACAATATGCTCTTGTTCCGTATCTAACTGCTGTAATTACGTGCGTCCCCAAATGCAAATAGTTTCCATTTACCTCACAGTCTCTGATGGATGGTTTTAACGTGGTGGATTTTGTAATTTTTTCAATTTTATATGTAACATATTCAGTTGTTCCACTGTTTTTACTTGTATTTAACCACTTGGCAGCCCCTTTAAGGCTACCCAGACATGCAACATCGAGCTTCAGCTTTCCTTCAACGCCAAACTTCTCCAAAGTATCTGTGTGGTTTTCTGTAACTATCAACTTTGCTTCCAGTCTGCTATTGACATCGCCAGCACCCTTTACATCGTCCCCAACTTGACCATATTTCTTAAATATGTTGTCATCGCAACTCCACAGTGGAACGCTTTGAGGAGTCATGGTTCGCATATCGTATATATATCCTAGTTTTGAATACTCATCATTGCCACCAAATAAAGGGAAGGATGAAATGACTTCGTTTTCCACAGCATGCTTCGTGACTAAACTTGCCATTTTATAAAACCGAGTATCCAAACAAACGTTATTTGGATGGGTAGACTTAAAATTATTTAGATCGACGATCTTCTTGTCCTTATTGAATAAAATCAACTTTTAGATCTGTTTTAGAATATGTATACGTATTCTATAAAACGAATGATGTACAACGAATCAGATAGTAGATAGATGCAAATTTATATTGATAATCCCCCCTTAAATGTTTGTATTTTGGTTATTAATATGTATTAATTAGATTAATCCCCTGTAGTATTATTTCCAATTATGTATGGTTGCTATGTGGCACTGATGTGTATATTCTATTATATAATAAGAGTAATATGTAACCTAAAAATTATGTTATATTTTTAAGTCTTCTTGAGAGAAGAAAACAGAAGAAAGGGACACCTCTCTCATATATATATATATATATATATATATATATGTGAGTTTATCTAATCACTTTCCCCTTCTTTATTTTCATTTACTTTATACCAATGGTATTTCCAGCCTACAGTACAGTACTGTACGGCACTCCACCAACTGTCTTCATTTGTAATACCAGTATTAACAGCCATATACAATAGTTATGATATCAAGTGTCGAAGGATCGACTATCATTACTAGAAGTTACAGTACACAGCATGCCTTACTTCCTACTAAACCATCAAAAAGATCGCCTCCTGCCCTCCCGAGACTTCTGGTGCCAATGCTGTGTCCATGGCGTGCAAATATTAAAGCCGGAAAAATTTAGGTATTTAATAATCTCGATCTCTGTTTACAGGGGGATAGCATTGATTTTAAGGTATTATTAAATACCGAATTGTCCAATAAGGTGAAATGTGTTGCTTCGATGAATCCCTTAAAAAAGGCCCCGTGCCATGTCTCTTCGTGCTATTTGCATGTTAACGACGTCAAACAGCTGCTACGCTTGTACTAATTACCAAGTTTCATTTTCCAGTGCAAAAAAATATATAGTGCTACGTTCATGCTATTCCTCAGAAATTGCTTTTTTCAAGTGAAATAATACATATATACGTCTGCAACAGTGCTACGTCTATACTAATTAAAAAGTTTCGTTTTCCAAGTGCAAAAAAATAAATATTGTGCAAGAGTACGGGTATGTTTAATTTGTCCAAATTATCTAATCTTAGTGCTTTAGAAACCTCAGCTGCCCATGAAATTCGGACAGAAACATTAACCCTTCCGCAGCAGCTCAGCCGAAGACAACCTCAGCGAGTAGTGAATAAGGCATACGAAAAAATTTATTTGAAAGTAAATAATACTAATGTTAACAACAACAATAATAATAATTATAATTATTATGATCGCGCTAGCAACAACAATATTACCTATGAAGTTACTACAAACACAAACGTGCAAGAAAATTCGTTTCAGGACGATTCCATGTTATTAATCCTGACGAATTTTCCTTCCTCAGGCTTTTCCTTCAAGAAACCACGTAAGATTACGAGCAACAACCCGGACGAAGTGTCTATTGTAAGAAGTCACAAGGGGAAAGCAACTTTTGTTCTCTTCTATGATTCACATGATGTGTATGTGTGTGGATTTGGTTTGGAGAAAAAATTGCACGATGAGGTGAAAAAAGTTTCCAGGCGTAGAAAATTGAAGCGCGATACGAATCTGTATAGTGACATGGGCAAAAAAGTCCGTGCAATGCTTGTTTCTAAAGTAGCAGGTTTTGACAGGAACAAGAAAAAGTTGTCCGTATTCTTGCTCAGCGACTACATTGGCATTATTGGAATCATTGAACGTTCCGAGAAAAGTTCAAATTTATTGCCTGGTCCCAAAAGTAGGATGTTAAAGTACCTGCGGGATGCACAAGCGCATTTTAATGCAGAAAAAGCCGAAATAAACGAGAAGTTGCGCATTGCAGAAACCGTGACAAAACTATTTTCAAACGTAGATGCTGAGGATGTACTTTCGGCAGAAGAAGATGGCGGCACCTTCCTCCTGGACCAACGCGGTTTAGCAGGCAGCAGCATTGCAAGAAAAGTTGAAGGGATTGCCAAGGCACTGAAAATGGTTGCGTATCAGGAAAACATGCCCCACACGAACCGGGCCATTGACGAGTGTCACTCTATCATGACAAAAGTCAGAAGAATCAAGAAAAGGCAAGGGAGCAGTGGAAAGCTTCCGGGCAAAAAATTGGAGATTCCTCCCAAGGTTGAACAAGAGCTAAAGGATATAGTTGAAAAGCATTATTCTGTGGCTCCTACCCTAACAGAAATGGAGCGCGTGGTGAGAGAGAGTACAACGGTGCCTTTTGATTCACCAGAACGTTGGAACAAACAAGTGAAGAACGACAAAGATTTGTTTCGCAAGAAGATGAGTAAAGCTGGGAGTTATCTGCCGCTTCTTCCACTATGGCATCTCCGAAAAGAAATATTTATGCAACCGGTGAAATCCTGGGAACACTTTGTGAAGCTGCTGCTGAGCGAGCAGTGCGTATCAAAATGGATTCGTTTCTTGGCAGCGGCGTACGCCGTGGCGAAAATGAACGCACCAGACAAAAAGCAGAAAAAGCACGATGGGGAGCCAATGCTTGTGGGTGAGACGCTGGATCCTGTGGTGGATTTGCTCTTGGAGCAACGGGATTTTATCAAGGATGGGGTGGTGAAGGCGCATTACATGCAGTTGCTGCTGTTGCTGATGCTTCCGCGATGGTTTAGCGCCAGGCAAACTACGTGCTTGATCGTCAACATTATTTCAAAGCGTGATTTTGACAACCGCATGGAGACGATGCCAAACATCAAGGAGATAAATCACGTGATTGATTTTATTCGAACTGGAGATGGTCCATTGGACTATCGGGTACGAATCTCGCATGGTAAAAAACGCCGTAGAGGCGGGAGTAGATCCACGCATTTCAAGGATATTGACTATGAAGGAGAAGAGCTGCGAAAGTATCATAGCCTTGTGGAATTGTTGCCTGAATTTTTTTGGGCGTACTCCGTGCTCACTGGACATGCTGTTACGCACGATAACTCAGAGCCGAGGAAGTATATTTCGCAGCACCAGTCAAAAATTGGCAGGAACAAAGGATGGCACAGAGTCTTAAAGTGTCATCAATTTCCAATGATGTTCCCACAGTACCATCACGGGTCCAAGCATTTTCTTTCTCCAACCGTTTTAGTTGAAGGGGCAGATGTGTGGGCGTACGTGGGCGATGTGGATGAAATACTTCCGGACCGGTTTCGAAGAGCAAACAAATGGAGTCGCGGCATGGCAAAGGAAGTGGAGAATCTGTTGCTTAACCAAAACGTTCATCTGCGCTCTGATGGACAAGACATCGTGGAGACGTCTTCGTTGAAGCCAATGCCGTTTCCAAACAAGGCGCGGCAGGAAGCTTGTTGTTTGTTTTATGATAAAAACACGACCCAAAGCTCTGTGGCGGATGGGATGCGGCTGCTGAATGATATACTTGGGCAGGTCATCAACAGCGGGATCACTGAAGCACCAGTTCGTTTGGAAGCAAAACATTTTGGAGGTGCTGCTGAATATTACGAATACGTGTACACAGGAGCGATCTTTGAGCACTTGAGAGTGATAAGGGAACAAGGCTGCAGGCTTGAATTCAAATTTCTGGGACGTTATGGTAGTGGGGTATTGACTATAATTGCATGCGACCACCTCATCGAAAGGCTGCGATCGTGTGCACGTGCCGTTCAACTGCTGGAGCGACGTAAGCGAGATACCCTTCGCGAAGAGGATCACGATAATGCCAACGTTGTAATTAATTCCTATGCTGCATTTAAAACAGACAAGCTACGGCCATTTGCCCAGTTGTACAACCCATCCTTCAGGTTCATTGAGATACGGGAAGATTTTCGTTCAAAGGTAAAGGAACGAATGGCTAGTCATCCGCAGATCAAACCTACAATGGATAAGATGCCAACCACTTTTGTTGCCCCAAAACGCGAAGGCAGTGCTAGTTCTTTGAAAAAGCGCTGCTCTTCGATGGAACAATTGTCTATCGTGGAACAAAATGCGCAAATTCGCTATTTGTCTTACCAAAAGAGAATCCGTGATTTAATGAGGGAGTTGGCGGCAGATGGCGAGGTGCGTTCCAACGAGCAGTTTAAATTGGTCCAGAAGGAGCTTGAAGACGAGGTTGCACATGCGGGAAAGCTATGGGAAGAGAAGTGGGGAGGAAGTTTACTATCAAGTGTTGCTGGACAACCCAGAACCATCGCAAAGATAGTTGGCGGTAGTTTCGGTGGAATCTTTGAGGGTGTGGTAAATTTCTTGAAACGCAAGGCCAGTGATTTTTGGTATGGTGGAAGTCTTGGTGGAGTGGATGTTGGATGCATTGGTGGTGATAATAATGGGTGGGGGAGTGAAAAGTTTAATGATAGGATGCCCAAGCGTAGGAAATGCCAGGAACCGGAATGAAAAGGTCAAAGGTCCGTGCATTTTTTCGGTATATATAATATATACATAATGAAAAAAAAATGTTTTAATTACATAATGGTATATCACACGTATATACCAATGACCTCAGTGAAAAAGTGGCGTTTTTTTACTGTTTTACTTTTTGCAAGATTTTTTTATTTTTTCGAAAACCAAAAGTACTTTCAAGAAAAAGAATATATTTAACAAAAGATCACTTCTCCACTAGATGTCTAATGTGAATTTTTCGACTTCCATCTCAATATATACCAAATTATATTTTGGGTGGAAGGGTGGTTTACCAGTTCTTTTGTTGAATTATGGTAAAAAATAATAATATAGAGTTGATTCAAATAATTTAATTTTAATATTCGTATGCATTTTACTTTTTCCAATTCCTACACTCCAAAAGAATAAACATTCGGAATAGAATTATTTAAATACATCTATATATTACGTTGGTGGTGGCATGAGTGCAAAGCGAATGTAAAAGGTACTTGCATATACTATCATCATATTGCATCTCGATAACATATATATCAAATAAAAATTTCATTATGATATATAAAATATGAATAAGAGAATTTTATATATACCAATAATAACCTCAGTGGAAAAGTGACGTTTTTCCACTTATTTTTTTTTTATAAGAATTTTTTATTCCCTAAACCAAAAAAATATTTTCAAGAAAAAAGAATATGTCTAAAAAAACGTCACTTTTCCACTAGATATCAAATATCGCATTAATTTCAACTTCATCCATGATTTTGCTAATTACATCATCCACAATAGCTCCCGGTGATTCTGCATTCTCACTTGCACAGTTTTCTACTGTAACCCATTGACGCTCAACAAGATGATTATAGACGGATTCTATATCAAATATGAAGGTTTTATATCCGTTGTAAAGAGCCCCCTCGCGAATAGGCAACTCCAGTTGAACTTGTATCCTATTGAACAATTTCTTTTGGGAATAGTACCCGCCGTACCCATTCTCTGAAAACCACAAAATAATGCTCTCGTACAATGATTTTTTCTTCCAGCGAACTTCAGTTCCTATTTCTATGCTATTATTTGCATTACTTGGAACGACGCGTTCAGGCAGGTACGGCCAATTAAAATCTCGTGCGCATATTTTATGATACAGGGCTTCAAAATACAAGGGTTCGTTAGGGGTGTTTAGTATTATCATGTCGTAATAAGATTTTGTTAAACATGACCTACGTTCGGATTTCCAATCAACATTTTTCACGTCCATTTCATTTAGATAATCGTACAAGCATCTAACAAATGCAGGAGATCTAAATTGAGCAGCAGTTTTGGACCAAAATGACTCTCCGTATTTCCTTTCCAAATACTTTCGAGTACATTTAGAGACCAAAAACCGTCTATCACCGCTTTTTGTGTCAATTGGAAGTGGGTTGCTTTTGTTAGTTGTCACGTCCAGTTGTGCTAAATTGTTCATCTCAACTGGGCGTTGAAATTTTGCATTAACAGTTAGTTCCAAATCAGTACTGGCGGCTTTGATTGCTCCCTCCAGAAACCGTGTATCAGAACCTTCACATTCGTTCATAACAACGAACAATTTATGAACAAATCCCTCCGCATGTTTTCCAAATAAATCATCGGGTTTACTCGTCGAATAGCGGTGAGCGTCCCCTACAATTCTGCTGATGGCATCAAGGCACAAATTTTTGCCAACCCCTTGAGGGCCAATGATAATGAACGTCATGCCCAATTTTTTTCGAGGATACTGTATTTTGTAGGCGCGCGTTTTTAAGAAAAAATTCATAAAGCGAGTATTCCCCTCAAACAGCTCCAGCAATATGGCCATGAAGTTTGCCAACATTTTCCCTCTATATGCAGCTGAATTATTCTTCAATGGAGATTTAATCAAAGGATTGTAACCTTGAAATGTGTTGTACACCGTTATACCATGCTGCTGCGGGTCGAACATGCCATTGTATGGCTCAAAAATAACCCTATTATAACAACGGATCTTTGGGTCTACAAACCATCTATCAAGAAAACATTGACCCCCGCAAATGACATGTTCCAGTGCCTTTTTCAATTTATTTCTATCGTAATCTATTAATTCATATGTTTCGCATTCAACGCCATAACTATCCGTCTTCTTAATTTTGTTTGCCCAAATATAGATGGGCTCAGGGCGTAGAATTTTGGTTACAAATAATTCTATGTAGAACTTTTGCATATGATAAGTTGGCAACGAATTCAAATAATTAACATTTAATTCACCTTTGTATTCTTCAGGGATATCCACATCTTGCAGTCTCTCTTCATTTTTTTGTATTTGTGGCAATAAGCTCTTGCTCATGATTTTCTGGGCAAATTTTAGCTGCAAGCCATGTTTCGCTTCAACGACAGTTTCACATTTTCTCAACACGTCCTCCACAGACAGGTTGTCAAAATGTTTCGAATGTATCATAATGCCATCGTAGCACAAAACACAATCATTGTTCTGAATGTAATTATTGTTCACCATCATTGTGTAAACGCATTCTAACATACGTCTTTCCCACTCTTGCATGTAGTAGGACAGAAAAGAACCGCTGAAATTGCAGCTCTGATTTTTATTCTCTTTTTCTTTTGACCTCCTTATGGCTTCCTTCATGTGGGAATTCATGACCTGGAGTATGTTCGATATGTTTTTCACTTCATTTCGTAGATTGAACACATTTCGCGGAATTTCGTCAACAGAAATATTTGGCGGAATGAAACCATCCTTCTTCATATCGCTTAACCAGCTATCAGGAGAACCACCGTACATAATGCGAATATACAGCGTTTTAGCTTCGTTACGTGTATCGTCCGTAAAATTGTCAACAAAAAGCGATGTGACTTGCCTCAAACATTCCTCCCTATTTTCGCAATACAATTTTAGAGCATCAGAAGCAATGCCATTGGTGGTACAAAGTTGAAGAAGTATTTCGGGATGACAATTGCAAATATCTATATCAACCCAGTCTTTCCCCTCGCACAACGTGTGCCGAACCTCTTTTCTAAGCAATCCCAGAGAGAAACACCCCTTCGGCTGAACACGCCCAAACCCAGTTTTTGGTTTTTTGTATTGGACGGAGAGTATTCCATTTTTAATTTGTTTGAGCAATTTCATCAAATGATTTTTTTCAGTGCAACCGTACACCTGATCCTTCCAAGTGCCATTTAGCTTTGCACACAATACACCGCTTTCGATCAGTCTTGTCACAAGCTTAGCATCAATTGCCTCGTGAAATATTTTATCTTTGCCAACAAATAGTAGTTGCTTTGATTTTTCAAGTGTTAGTGTGGGCGTAGGTAGAGGCGGCTGTGTACCTGCATGAGCAAGCTTTTGCCTTTTGGAGCCTGAAGTAGCTCCAGAAGGCGCGGTACGCTTGTTTGATACAGTTGGTGGCAAGGTGTCCATGATTAACCAACAAATTTACACTTTACTAAATAAATAAAGAAAAATCGTATTGCTATGTACCTGCAAAAAATTGTACAGTGTTCGCAATAGTTTACATACATTGTGTGAGCAAAATATACCACATTTTTTTTGTTGCAGATTTTTTTGACCATGACAATTAATGTAGGAATAGCACTACATAACATTACACAGCATTGCACAATCATTAGTATCGTCATAGCACCGCACAAAATTGTACCAACATACGGATAGCAAAAACATGTACATGTGCGCAAAAAAAAACAACAATATCATCGCAGTATATCTGAGCGATAACAGTCAACTTACGTATACATATATTCCAAACATAGATTATGCCCAGCTTAACAAAAAAAGAGCGAGTTGAGCTTTGTAAACGAAGAGAAATCATAGTCATGCAGATCTACAAAGTATTTAAATTCCACAAGCGGTATTTTATACTTAAAGAGGACGTCCAAGATTCCATTCCGTCGCTCTCGACCCTACGAGAGGACATTTGCACGAATTTCCCCGCCTCTGTTGTGAAAGGGTTTAGCTGCGATGTCAATGCTCCCATAACCACTCGAACTGCCCTAACTCTTGTCCGTCGCATGTCACGATTCATGGGGCGTGCAGTCGTTTCACAGAAGAAACAAAAGCGTATCAATGGAACCTCCAAAACGTACTACAGGTACTACCTAGTTTCGTCAATAGTTAAACCGGCATGATGCAAGCTGCATGCTGCAAGAAGGCCAACGATTCCGTTTGTGTTGCACCAAAACTAAATATCATACATAATTGAGGAGAAACATATACCTTACCGCAAAGGACGGCTTACACTGGTACACTGGAAATATATACACACAAAAACAACGCACGAGAAGTGACATACACGCACACATAGCGCATAGTTCCAGAGTTAAACAACGTTCCCGCGCAATGAAATCTTTCATCGCATGGTCCGTGTTTTTGTTCCCACAACGGTTTTAAACTTTTATATTTAAATGCCCAATCAGCTTCATTTTTTACTATTTTTTTTTAGTTTTTTCATTGATTCAATGCCATTTTCCTCTTGTAATACCAGATCATATTTTGCATCGTGCCATTGGTCCCACGGAATGAGTAAAATCAATAGTGTATAGTCTTGTGCCAAAAGTGGCTTGAGTTCTTATCATAAATGTGTACACGGATAGAATGCTTTAAACACAACACCGCCTTGTATTGCTTCTGTCCGAGAGCAAGCACATCAACGGAGTACTTCTACCACCACGCTAGACGAAGAGAATAGCAGTTTCAAATAGAGAGAGAGAGTGAAAAGATGGAGAAAATTCATTGAATATTACATCAGTAATAATTCACATTTCACAGTACATATTCTCAAACATTATGTAAGAGAAGCGAATGTAAACAAGGTACATGAGAATGTCCCTTCTGCGGGTTTTGTGCTCAACCAATTCGCAATCAAGTACCTCTACTTATGCCACTAACCCCACTTGGTTCCTGTGAAGTACTTTGTATTGCCAAGCTGATTCTCCGGCAAAAGAACGAATGGAGATGCATGTACGCGATACATACACATATTTATACAACAACTCACAAATACACGCAGCAATCACACGAAGGCATCACTCGCAAACCCAGCAAGCGGAATTGCATATATATAGCTCATGGATACAACTTGCAGCGACACCCAAGGAACACTTCAACAACAAAATTCCCGTAGCCCCCTAACTACGCAACTCCTTCGCAACGTTCACTGGAGATCCAACAGCATTTTCTTTCAGGTTCCTAAAAAACAAAAATTGGCCATCACACGATTTCTTCTTGTGCATTTGTAGTAACGGCTCAAACTTGGGTGTCTGTTGGTGGCTCTTCTTATCAGCCGCTTCAAATACACTTTTGGATGCATAACTAAAAAGCTGGTTCGCTGTCATATATGCTTCGCCACGTTGAAATTCACTAGAATGACCGTTCAATGCATCTACAATGGATTGTGTAAATATACCATGCCCGTTTGCTTCCAGAGCCTCTTGTGCCTCCGTCACGGCGGTCATTCCATACACAGCGGGCGAGCTCATCAAGGCCAACTCGTATTTCGTGGGTGCACCTCGTGTACCAGCAAAGAGGCCACCGGCATGGCAACAATCCAAGACGAACAGTTGGTGGGAGCAATCTAAACGTTTTGATAAACTTTTCAAAGCCTTTAATTCAATACAAGTCTCCTCCAATGCTTCTATATTTGCACCATGGCAGCACATCCATGCTTCTTCATCGTCTTCATCTAAATAGCCGTGGCTCGCGAGGAAAAATACAAATCGCGCTTTGGTTTTATCTTTTAATTTCTTTTTTACACTGCTCATTAGCTTTTTCACATTCTGCATGGTCGCCTTTTCGTTCAATAACTCTTCCAACACCGTAAATCCACGAGCCTCCAACGTTTCTCGCATCATTTTTGCATCCGCAACGGCGCATTTCAGGTTCTTAAAACCAGTCTCTCCTACCCCTGCACTTTCATAATCGTCAATCGCAATGATCACTGCGTAGGAACCATCCGGATAAAGTTCCGAAGAATTCCATTCAACTTGTTTCTTCTTTGATCCTTTCCCCCGTGTGCCTGTGCTGCTCTCTTTTCTAATTATTTCATCTCTTGCAGTGCTGTTAAAGTAAGGATGGCCTAGCACGTCTCCCATCGTCTGCAAACGTTTCTTCTCCGGGTCGCCTTGCAAACATTTACGGATCAAATCTTTTGCAAATGTTTTATCTAAATCACCATCAGGCATCTCTTGAAATACAAAGGATAGTCTCTTGTTGTCAATTTCTGACCATCCCATCAATTCTTTTGCTGTTGCAGGCTCATAAATATTATCATCACTGGCATCAATATCTGAGAACAGGGATCGCCCAGCGCATAAAGTGTATAGCACACAGCCAAAGCTCCAGATATCAAATGTTGGTTTGGCTTCATTTAAAAGTTTTCTTTTCAAGAAAGAACCAAAAGACATAATTTTAATTCTTGTACTATCTTTGAAACTGCCGCCGCTGCTGGATTTTTTCCGTAAAGCGATAGGGCTTGATTTCGTCTCTTCCTTCCGCTCTATGGGTGGCTGGGGGAGTAGTATGCCCTGCGATGGGGGCCCACGCGCTGTTTCAACAGATTCTCCATTGCGTGTAAAGAGCAGCTTTGCAAGCTCCGGTGGGGAGTACCCAGAAGAGTATTTACGGCCAATTGGTTTCCCTTTCAATGCAGCTGCATCCAAATCTATGAGCTTCCATACATCGTCCACGCGAACAACATTGCGTGGTTTTATATCTCCGTGAATCAACCCTTTGTCGTGCATGTGTTTCAAGGCAAGCGCTATCTCTTTTGCAACCATGCGAGCCTTTTCTGGCTCGTATCCAGCAAAGCGTTCATCCGCTATAACTCCATGTAAATTTCTGTCTGCACAGGGCATGATCAACGCAAACTCATCTATTTGCGCATCACTTTCCCATGAGGGTGCACCTATGACTTTTTTGTATTCATTATTCTTTCGAAATTCACGAGTCTCTTCATCTTTGAGAAACCCATTTTCTAGGACTTCTACAACATACTTTGGATCAAGAGCGACTGCATTACGGGAAGATAGTTCACTTTCAAAATTTATTTGGTCGCGAATCATTTTTATGCACACAGGCTTCGGTGGCTCAAATTTTACATCTTTTGCAAAATAGACTTCGCATGTTTTGGAGCGGTAAATGGGACGAACAGGCTGGTCCAGCTTGTAACGATCGTATTTCGCGCCAAGAGTAAGAGCCCATTCGTGAACCAAGGGCCACGAAGTTTTGGTGCAGATTTCAGTGCGATTCTGGAATTGCTTGTCTTGCCACTCAGGTTTCATCAGTCCATGTAATTCTTTGCACATTTGCAAGTGCTGTTGTTGAACAGATTCATCGGCGTGTTTCTCTTTTTCGTACAGGGTCTGACAAGCGTAGTGAATGCAGGTTTTACCACGGTATGCTTCTCCCGGGTTTTGCTTCGCCAGTGCCACTAGATGCTTGAAACCACGGTTGGATACCAACCACGTCCATGGGTCAATGTTTTCGATGAAATAATCGTCTGGCACAGGTATCCATGTGAGTTGTAAATAGTACCCGACTGCATCTACATCTTTTGCATCCTTTGCTTCTTTTCGTATGACTTCAATGGTATCCTTGAAGTAGTTCAAGTTGTTGTCCGTATTGTTGTCAGTATCCTCCTTCATACTATTATTATTAGTAGTAGGACTATTATTATTATCATCACTACTATTATTATCATTATTGCCATTATTCTTACCTTTTTCTACTAGTGCCTGTGCTATTGCCCTGCTACCTTCTGCGCCAATGTTATTCGATTGTAAATTAATATTTTTCAACGAGGCGTTGACCTTTATCATTTCTGCTATTGATTTTGCACCTTCTATATCAATTTTTTCATCACGCAAATTTAATTCTTCTAACTTACACTTTTCATTTTCTTTGATCCCATTAAAAATTTCAATCCATCCAGTTGAACCAAATTTGTTACCTCGTAGATCAATATTTTTCAACGAGGCATTGAACTTTATCATTTCTGCCAACGATTTTGCACCTTTCACCTTAATTCCATTACGTGATAACGTTAACCCTTCCAACACACAATTCTTATTTTCTTGAATACCTTTTGCAATCGCACTTGCACCTTCATCACCAATGTTATTACTAGATAACTCAATATATTTCAACGAGGCGTTGACCTTTAAAGCCTCTGCCAACGATTTTGCACCTTCAACATCTATTTTTTTTTCTTGTAAATTTAATTCAACTATTTTACAATTTTTATTCTCTTTCATACCATTAAAAATTTCAACCCATCCTGTTGGACCAAAATTGTTATCTCGTAGATTAATATTTTTCAACGAGGCATTGACCTTTATCATTTCTGCCAATGATTTTGCACCTTCCACCGTAATTTCATTATTCTCTAAATTTAATTCTTCCAACACACAATTGCATGTTTTGATGGAATAATAGCAATTGCAGATGCCTTAAAGGTCAATGCCTCGTTGAAATATATTGAGTTATCTAGTAATAACATTGGTGATGAAGGTGCAAGTGCGATTGCAAAAGGTATTCAAGAAAATA